>CAMZMU010000085.1:131350798-131616628 GCA_947311845.1 Poa pratensis | reverse complement strand
CAGGCAAGCGGATGACGAGGAGGCTCATGAATCCAGGGCCCAGTTTTTACCCCGGGGACTTCCATCGTACATGACTTTTCAGATACAGATTCTAGTGTTAGTGTTAGTAACTCAGTTTACAGATCGGTGACCCCAAGCCCCACCGAGAGTCCTACTTGTGCGCTGAGGCAGAGTGATTCTTCTGATCATGGTGCAATAGCAACGAGTGACTCAGATGATGCTGGACATCTAGTCGCTGCTAGCATCATCGAGAACAGCCAAGAGAGTCATAGATCATGTTGCATCTTTGATTTTGGTGATGGTATTTGGTGCCCTCCACCACCTGAAGATGAGATTGATGATGTCGAATCGAGGTTATTTGGATTTGATGACGAGGATGACGACATTGGTGACACCAGCAATACTTTTGCACCTTGTTGCTTCAGATCTAATAAAGTAGCTGGCGTTAATGGTGTCATTGACGGATCCTGTCAAGAGAGTGTCCAGAATGATTCAGGCATTTTCAAGCTCTAGTTGCACAGTTACTGAAGGGGGAAGGTGTTTGGTTGGCCAGTGACGAGGATTCCAAAAGTTGGCTTGAGATTGTGGCCTCGTTGGCATGGCAAGCCGCTTACTTTGTGAAACCTGACACCAAGAAGGCGGCAGCATGGATCCTAGTGATTATGTCAAGATCAAGTGCATTGCATCAGGGAATCCAACCGATAGGTATGTGCTTGGTTATGTTGTTTACACATTGCAAGCTTGTAAGTACTTATCACCGTATGGTACTGATATATAGCATTTGAGTGCAGCAATTTTGTAAGAGGAATTGTGTGCTCCAAGAATGTAAAACACAAACGCATGGTTTCCGAGTACAGGAAGGCTAAGTTGCTCATTTTAGGAGGTGCGCTTGAGCAGAAAGATTCTAATAAATTAGCATCAATTGGAACTATACTTGAACAGGTTTGTTTCTGTTCATGCTGAAAATTTAAATATGTTGTTTTTTATCTTGCTGATATATGTTACTTCTGTAGGAAAAGGAATATCTACGAACTATTGTTGAAAAGGTTGAGTCTAGGAAACCCAATGTGCTTATAGTTGAGAAAAGTGTCTCATCTTATGCCCAGGAGTCTTAGCGAAAGATATCTCGTTAGTTCTGAATGTGAAGAGGCCACTTTTGGAGAGAATATCAAGATGCACAGGTGGTCAGATTGCCTCATCAATTGACAACATTGCTTCAGCAAGGCTAGGGCAGTGTGACATGTTCAAGGTGGAAAAGGTTCTGGAACCATCATCATCTGAACATCCAGAGAAGAGACCAACAACAAAGACACTGATGTTCTTTGAAGGCTGTCTGAAGCGCTTGGGTTGCACGGTAATAATCACTTTGCGAAGATACATTGTTAAAATTATCTTTCTTTTGGCATTAGTTTCACGTTCCAATCGTATGGTGTGCAGCGTGTGCTCAACTGTTGATCTTAGATTACTTGTACTAAATCCATACGCGAACTGCTTACTGATATTTCTGAAACCATTTTGCAAATTTGCTCCTACTGTGTCAGCTAAACGTGCAACACTTTATGTAGATTCTACTGAGAGGAACTTCTCCAGAAGAATTAAAGAAGATTAAACGTGCAACGCAACTTGCAGTATTTGCTGCTTATCATCTGTCCCTTGAGACATCGTTCCTTGCTGATGAAGGTGCAACAGTTCCACGAGTTCTTTCAACGTCCGCGATAGGTGCACAAGAGGAATTGCCCAATACAGATCACATTTCTGCTATGTCTGCTGATCATGATGCTGCTGATAATCTCAGAGCTGCAGAAGAGAAATATCCACACAATGCTACCATCACCCAGATATTTGATGGTATTTCCAAATCACTAACTTCATCACAGTTGGATGGGAAAAGCCAGGGAAGTGTACCTGAATGTACAGAACCTGAATCTCCAGTTAATCGTGTACATTCTCCAGTCGCGCTGATGCCCTCCAAAAAGCTGTGTTGGGTAAGATACCCATGGAATTATCTTATTTGGAGAACAGTGGGAACCACGTATCACTAGATGCCATTCAAGCAGGAGACCTAGATGACCAGAACAAACTTTCATGTAGCTACTTACCTGGTACTGACAATCATCAGAGCATCTTAGTTTCCCTCTCAAGCATTTGCATCCCCAAAAACTTGGCATGTCAGCGTTCTCACCTCTTCCGCATCAAGTATTACGGTAGTTTTGATAAGCCACTTGGGAGATACCTCCGAGAGAACTTATTTGATCAGGTATAGCTGACATGGACCTATGTAATCTATTTTGCCAGATGGCCCTTTGTCAGCTGTTATAGTTTGTTGCATTTCTTTTCAGGCATATTGCTGCCCATCGTGTAAGGAGCCTTCTGAGTCACATGCAAGATGCTACATGCACCAGAATGGAAGCCTAACAATAAGTGTTAGGCGTCTCTTGTCCCAAAAGTTGCCAGGTGAACACGATGGAAGGATATGGATGTGGCACAGATGTATGAAGTGCAAGTTTAAAGATGGAATGCCACCTTCAACACATAGAGTGACCATGTCTGATGCTGCCTGGGGTCTATCATTTGGGAATTTCTGAGCTCAGCTTTTCAAATCATGCAACTGCCAACCGAATCGCGAGCTGTGGGCATTCTTTACAAAGGGACTGCCTTCGTTTCTATGGGTATGTAGCTCATTTATATGTTTCTGGCTCTTTTAACCAATCCTATCACGGAGTTTCAATTTTCTTACAAATCATTGCAGGTATGGAAATATGGTAGCAGCCTTCCATTATAGTCCCATGGTCACTATATCTGTTGACCTTCCACCCTCAGTGCTGAATTTTGATTGCCACGGTATGCAAGACTGGGTGAAAGGAGAGGCAGTCATGGTATGCTGTTAAATATTCCATGTTAAAGAGATCAATGATTCATTTCCATACTCCACATTCTCGTTCTTATGACTAGTAATGCTCGTAACAATTTTTTTTAGGTATTTGAGGAAATGAAATCCTTACACATGGAAGTATATGGTTTCCTTAATAATATTGAAAAGAGTTTCGTCTCCTTAGATGAACCAGGAAAAACAGGTATACAAAGACAGATAATAGAGATGAAGGATTTGCTTAACAGGGAAAGAAACGAATACGAGGTTTGCCTTCTGATTTTGTTTTGTTTCATTTTGTCTCAGGTTTCAAGTGATTTTTGTGTTGATTTTCTGAAAAAAAAAATAATTGTTTTTTGCTTTGCAGGGTTTGCTTCTACCAGTTATGGAGGGGAGTGGCCATTCCATGAAACCAACTTTTGATACTTTGGAGCTCAACCGTGTGAGACGTGGTCTCCTCCTAGATGCATATATTTGGGACTGCAGGTTGTGCAACATAGATTCACTCAAATCAAATGGCCATATTTCCAGAACTGATACTTCCAATCCAGAAAATCTCCAACCCGCCTGCATTAAAGAAGATAAATCTGAATTGCTGCAGACTGTTACACAGCATGGAGAAACACATGACAAACCTGCTACAGGTCCATGGGACTCCTCAGTAAGTCCAAGGAAATCCCTACTATCTAGAGAGGGCCACCCAATGGATGATGGGATTATCTTGGTTGAGACAGATTTACCGATTGAGCTGGTGGATGGTTTGGTGAGTGCTGCGGGAGATCTTGATGGAGTTTTCAACAAATTCAATGCATGGGAAAATGGACGGTGCCTACCCAAGGATTCTATCAAGATGGTACCGGTCGAGAGGTTACCCTCACTTGCATCTATTTTATCTGACAAAATAGATATGGCATGGAGCGGATCTAGTGAATTACACTGCAGTCCTCCACGAGATTTTACCACTGGTGGAAATGGATCTCTTAGTTTGGGCCATCCAAGTTACAAGAAGGCCATCTCACCAGTTCGAGTCCATTCATTTGATTCTATATTCAGATTGCATGAGCAGGAACAAACTGGATTATTGCCTGCTTCATTACATTTGTCCTTCAAAATGAAATCACTTCATTCCTTTAGAGACTTGACAAGCCTTGTAAAGGATCCAATGACAAACATGCGTAGGGCTTTTTCTCAATTATCTCCAAGATCAAGAGGAAACTTAAATGTTATTCTTACTCGTGCACTTACATATCTCAACTCGCTTCTCATATGGTGAGTGATGGGGCACGACTGCTGCTCCTCATATTGGCTCTGAAGGTGCCCTTGTTGTTGCTGTCTATGATGATGAGCCAACCAGTATTGTGGCATATGCCATGACGTCGCAAGAATATGTTGAGCAAGTTACGGATAAACTAGACACAAATCTAGCTTTCAGCATATGTCAAATTATGCTGTCGTCAGCAATAACGGATTTGAGAAATCTTTGCCCTCACAAGAAGCCGCTTCAGATTTCAAAGGAGCCCACTTCAAGTTTTCGTTTGACGATGAAGCATTTTCTGCTGATAATACAAAGTTTTCAGTAACCTGTTATTTTGCAAGGCAGTTTGCCTCACTTAGAAAGAAATGCTGTCCAAGTGATGTTGATTACATACGTTCACTAAGTCGTTGTAAGAGATGGAGTGCTCATGGTGGAAAAAGCAATGTTTACTTTGCAAAGACAATGGATGATAGATTCATAATTAAACAAGTCACCAAGACAGAGCTAGACTCGTTTGTTGATTTTGCTCCTCACTACTTCAGACACTTGACACAATCATTGACTTCTGGAAGCCAAACTTGCCTGGCCAAAATATTAGGACTTTATCAGGTTTGCCATTTTCGACTTTTACACATTTATTCACGACACTGTACTTGATTCAAGCTTTTAGTAACTTACTGTGTTTGTTTTCATCCAGGTTAGTATCAAGGGAATGAAAGGAGGCCGGGAGGTAAAAATGGACCTCATGGTTATGGAGAACATTTTCTTCCAGAGAACAATATCGAGGGTCTATGATCTGAAGGGCTCAGTGCGTTCACGCTACAATTCAGATACATCCAGCCACAACAAAGTACTTTTGGATTCGAATCTCATAGAGGAACAACATACGAAGCCCATATTTTAGGAAGTAAGGCTAAGCAGAGATTGGAAAGAGCTGTCTGGAATGATACATCAGTTCTTGCGGTATGCGACTCTCCTAACTTACCTAGTCTTCTACTGCCAAATTTTAGAAACTCGTATGAACTCTTGAAATACATTATTAGCCGCAATCTTGCTGACCTTAATTTGCCAAGTAAAATAGTGATGATCACAAGTTTGTTTATATGAGAACCTTTGTGCGTATCAAAAAAATGGAGCAAGTTCATAGCTCTTGCTAGATTTGTGGTAATTTATAGTATTATGATTTAACAGCAACTGAGAGTAACAGATAATGCTGAGATTCAAGCAAAATTGGATATCT
The DNA here is from genome assembly GCA_947311845.1 of Poa pratensis. NCBI lineage: Eukaryota > Viridiplantae > Streptophyta > Magnoliopsida > Poales > Poaceae > Poa > Poa pratensis. Next base: position 131,611,264 of record CAMZMU010000085.1, on the reverse strand, counting down.
CCTTCCTCCCCACCTCTGTTCCAAACAACCCCTAGTAATTTGTCTCTAGATTAAAACGAAGGTCGAACGACCCGGCTCATATTGAAATATAGAATAAGAAGTTGAGTACATCAGTCACCATCCATATTTCGTTGTCAAAGTAGAGCAAAATAAGCTCAAGAAATATTGGAAATAGTGCTGCTACAACCTCTAGGAAGTGATAAAGCATCAGCCAATTCCAAATCTAATAGCACAATGGTTTTGCTAAAAAAATCTAATATAGCAGAATCAAGCGCTTACGTTGGTTTAGCTTTATTCTTTTTCTTGCCACTGTCCCTTCTAGCCAATAAGAAAGGTGTTGGTTCCTGGTATAGGGGTGTTCATCGGTTCGAACTCAACCCATGAAAACCGGAAATTGGTGAGCCAGTTCATTTGCCTTTATTAGCGTCCAACCTGAGCGATCAAGCTAATAGAAAAAATAGAACTGACAGTTTCAGCTGGTTATGGTCTTTCTCAGAATAGCGCTTGTTTTTTCCACAAAAAAGGGTCATATTTGTTGTTTATGAATTCCGACATAAGTTTTTGTGGTCACCTTGCATCATTTTAGAGAAACATGCGGTGCTTAATCAATATGATTCATTTTTGCAGTCCTTGGATGTCATGGACTACTCGCTTCTGGTTGGCGTTGACGAGGAGAAGAATGAACTTGTGATTGGCATCATCGACTTTCTGCGACAATACACCTGGGACAAGCAGCTGGAGACATGGGTGAAAGCCTCCGGCATCCTTGGCGGTCCCAAGAATGAGACCCCAACTGTCATATCGCCGGTCCATAAGAAGAGGTTCAGAAAGGCCATGTCGAGGTACTTCGTTGCTGTCCCCGACCAGTGGTCCTCTTAAAGAGCGTCCGTTAATCTGTCATCTGTCACCAAAAACAGCATCGTTCATCCTCCCTGGTAAATTTTTGACCAAGGTGGGGGGTGAATCGAGATGGATAGCCATTTGGTTGCTTCTTTTCTCTTTACCTGATGGCAACATTGTTGCAGCATACTTAGCTGTAGGGGATTCTCATTGCTCGGTCCATGTAAATTGCGGTGATCGACGCGGTGTATTTAACGCGGAGATGCACTGCCCTTCTTTTTAGCCCGGCTTCTATACCAACAGTTGTAGGTGAAAGATGGCATATTTTAACATGTAACAGCTCAGTTTCTTCTGTACATTTGCGTTCTTGCCACGTGTTAGTAGTTGAGAATTTCCTTTACTAGCATATTGCACGCGTGTTACTATGAAACCTGAAAAGACAGAGAAATTTTTGTTGCTATGAAGTACTTTCCTGTTTCAAAATAACTGAAGTTCTAGATTTCTTCTAAGTCAAATTTATCTCAAGTTTGATCAGGTTTATAGACTAATAAGTTGATATTTGCAATGTTAGATCTATGTAGTTTGAACATATATTTTATGATGAATCCAATGAAGCTAAATTGGTGTTCTAGATGTTGATATATTTTTTCTATAAATTTGGTTTTTAACTTAAAATAGTTTGACATAGGATAAATGTGAAACTTCAAATAATTTGGAACAAAGGGAGTACAAAAAATCCGAGTAGTCTGCCGCCGACCTGAGAAGTCCTCGAAAGATACAGACACCACAAGGACGACCATAGGAGGCAGGTTTTTTTTTCCATAAATGGAGGTTGTACCCCCAGCCTCTCATCCAAGGGATGCACAATGCTTTTTTCATAGTAGGTAGTATGAGCTAAAAATTCATTAGAATATATGTGTATCGGAGGCTTCTACCTGGGCCACTTATCGGAACTTCGGGAGGCTTCTACCTCAGCCCAGCCTCCCCTGGGTTCTCCGTCGCTTGGAGTGACTGGGATGGTGGTGGACTCGACTTCGACACAGTCCACCCCGTCTCATGCTACTACTGGCGACACTACTGCAATGGATGGGTCGGCTACTACTTCACCGCTGCCGACCCATGTCGTTGCTTCTCCGGTGGCGACATTCCCGGTTGGAAACTCCGTCTTGCCACGTACACCGCCTCCCACTGCGACGGCTTTTGCCGATGGGATCACTCCGATCCGTCGTAGCGAGCGGTTTGGGGTGGCGGCGGATGGGGCCTCCATGACGGATGAGGACTCGTTGAAGAAGGCTATGAGTCATAAAGCGGCGTGCAACTTGGACTCTCTAGGTACGGAAATGAAGTCAAAGTCTTTTCTTTCGTTTTCGCCTCTTTCGATTCAGTCTAAGCTTAATAGTGTAGGTTTTAATCTTGGTAGTAGTAAGAATCAAGTAGAGGTTTCAACTAATGTCTTGAGGCGTATGGAATTTGACCGTCTAACGGTTATTCCTAAAGCTTCGACGGTGTTGACGTCCACCTATTTGGATGAGGAAGAAGCGAATGCCACATCAGATGGTCAGTTTCTTTCTCATCTCATTGGTGAAGTGTCGGAGGTGGGTTTGGATGAGGACGGGCTAAGTTCATTGTATGAGCTAAAAGCAACCGGGCGGAATTCAAAATCTACCTCTAACAAGGCGTCCCGGAAACGGGCAAAGTTTTCCAAATCCCCGATTGTTTCCAAATGAATGGCATGTTCGCAGATAGCAGAGGTCTTGGTGACTTGGCTAAACATTTGCACTTCGCTGATTGTATTCGGGATCATAATTTGGATTTCTTAGCTATTTCTGAAACGGGCAGGCGGGAGTTCTCGCAAGGTCTATTGAACCGGCTTTCAGGCGGCATAGATTTTGCTTGGTATTCCCGGCCTCCGCGTGGACGCTCCGGGGGCATTTTACTAGGCATCAGGACTGATACCATGGATGTGTTGGCTGTTTCGGATGGCGATTTTCACATAAAAATGCACATCCGGAATAAAGCAGACAATTTCATTTGGAGTCTTGTCGATGTGTATGGGCCAGCCCAGGAGGAGTTTAAATCCGCTTTTCTTTGCGAAATGGTAAACTTGGCAAAAGATAATCTGCATCCGTTCATCATCGGTGGGACTTTAACTTGCTTCGTTATCCATTCGAGAAAAGCAGGGGTCGGTTTGACAATCGTTGGCCTCTTTTGTTCAACGTGGTCATTGACAGTTTGGACTTAAGAGAGATATCAATGGTTGGGAGACAGTTCACTTGGGCTAATTCTCTCCTTGAACCCACATACGAGAAATTAGACCGTGTACTGATGGACACCGATTGGGAATCCAGGTTCCCATTGGTATCGGTACGGGCTCTAGAACGTATTGAGGGTTTGTGGGACCATACTCCTATTCTTTTGACCACAGGCATGGCTAGACCACCGTGTAACCAGCATTTCAAGTTTGAACTTGGATGGTTGCATCGCGAGGGATTCCATGAGATGGTCATAAGAATTTGGGAAAGACCAGTTACTGGCGATTCACCTATCCAGAGATGGAACAACAAGATCCGGGCTTTACGCACACATCTTGTTGGTTGGGCCCGTCACACTACTGGTTTACTTAAAAAAGAAAGATACGAGTATCCTCGATAATTGATGCTAAGGCATTAGCAGAAGTTCGGCTATTATCTGCACAAGAAATTGAGCTAAAGAGCCAATCTAATGCGGAGATAGCAAAACTTTTGCGTGGGGAAGAGTTAAAATGGTATCAACGTTCCAAAGCACAATTCATCCTCGAAGGGGATTCAAATACTCACTATTTCCACAGTATTACCAATGGCAGACACAGGAAAAAGCGTATTCACTCCCTAGTGCAGGAGGAGGGAATGATTGAGGGCCAGGAACAACTCATCGTATATTACTAATTATTATAAGGGCCTGTTCGGAGCACCAGAGGAAGGAAACTTCACATTGGATGAGTCTAGAACGGCCGACATGCCCCATGTTTCTGTTGAGGAAAATAACCTACTCACCAACCCCTACTCGGAGGATGAAATGAGAAAGGCGGTTTTCCAAATGGAACACAATAAAGCCCCTGGACCTGATGGTTTCCCAGCGGAGTTCTAGCAGAATTTCTGGGAGGTAATCAAGTCTGATCTGCTTCAATTGTTCGCCTGTCTCCATGTTGGACAGTTGGAGCTGTTTCGACTCACCTTTGGTGAAATAATTCTATTACCTAAGGTTAACGAGGCAGAGAGGATCCAACAATTCAGACCTATATGCCTCCTTAACGTTAGTTTTAAAATATTCACTAAAGTTGTCACGATTCGGCTGAACAGTGTGGCGGATCATGTGGTTCGTCCGTCTCAGACTGCTTTCATGCAAGGTCGCAACATCCTAGATGGGGGTGGCAATCTTACATGAAACAGTCCACGAACTGCATAGGAAAAGCTGAATGGGGTAATTTTGAAAATTGATTTTAAAAAAGCTTATGATAAAATTAAATGGTCTTTCCTTCAGCAGACTCTCAGAATGAAAGGATTTTCTGATGAGTGGCGTGCGCTTATAGATAGCTTTGTTTCGGGTGGAAGTGTAGCCATTAAAGTCAATGATGACACTGGTAAATACTTTCAAACCAAAAAAGTCCTTAGACAAGGTGACCCATTATCGCCAATACTATTTAACATAGTGACTGATATGTTGGCTATCTTGATCGAATGCGCTAAGTCCGAGGGCTAAATTGAAGGAGTGATTCCACATCTAGTTGATGGTGGCTTATCGATTCTTCAATATGCCGACGACACAATTCTTTTTATGGAACATGACATCGAAAAAGCTCGTAACCTCAAGTTAATCTTGTCAGCATTCGAGCAACTATCGGGTCTTAAAATAAATTTCCATAAAAGCGAATTGTTTTGTTTTGGCGAGGCCCAGGAAAACGCCTCCTTGTATGCCGAGCTATTCGGTTGTACGCAAGGTCAATTTCCTATCAACTATTTGGGTATTCCGATCCATTATCGGAGACTCACTAATGCTGAATGGAAATTGGTGGAGGAGAGACTTCAAATCCGGTTAAATAGCTGGACAGGCAAACTCCTATCCCTGGGGGGAAGATTGGTTCTCATTAATTCAGTACTAACAAACATGGTACTGTACATGATTTCCTTCTTCCAACTACCCAAAGGAGTCTTAAAACGATTGGATTATTTTCGATCAAGATTATTTTGGCAAGGGGATAGTGAAAAGAAAAAGTATCGACTTACCAAATGGAGTGTGGTTTGCCGCCCAAAAGACCAAGGTGGGCTCGGTGTTCATGACCTTGAGGTCAAGAATAGAGCCTTGCTTGGCAAATGGCTATTCAAGCTTCTTTCTGAAGATGGAGTTTGGCAAACCCTCCTAAGGAGAAAGTATGTGGGCGCTAAAGCGGCATCTCAGGTACTTAGGAAACCTGGTGATTCACACTTCTGGGCAGGCCTCATGGCTACGAAGAATGTCGTGGTTTTGTCACGACAGATGTTACCAGGGGGTAACTTAGGTGTGGGGTTTTTAGAGCACAGGTGTACAGAAGATTGTCTCGCTCCACGGTGACACAAGATTTACCCAGGTTCAGCCTCTCCATAGGAGATAACGACCTACTTCCTGCTTCTCTCTTATTGATATGAGGATCTCGTAACCCGGCAAGCACAAGTCGCCGAGTTACAAGTCTAGGTTACAAAGATGTCTCGATATCTCTCTACCCGGGGATTCTCTCTTGCTTGTTGCTTATGGCTTGTAACTTGTCCTCCCCTAACTATGACCTAGGAACCGGCTTATAAAGACTGCCGGGTCTCCTGGTCGCGTACAACGTAAAACCGGGTTACACCCGTACTAGGAGTCCTATTCTATCTCCTCTAGTCTTGCGTGTACTCCAAGTCCTGGACTCCGTGACGCGCACGCCTCTGGGTCTTCTGGAATGTTCCTTGTAAAGGTCGGGCTACCGACAAGCTCTCCGGCCTGTTAGTGTAACCCGGCCCATGGTGATGGTTAGCTGATCTCGCCGGGCCTCCTGCCAGGCGGGTCACGCTTCCCTCTTCATGGGCCTACCGGGTTATGATCCCCCAACAGTAGCCCCCAGGATAACTCGGGCGCCAGGTCTGCGTGCTCCTCCTCTGGATACGTTTCATCTCTCGAAGTGAGCCGCTGTCCTTGCTGTCCGGGTTAGCCTCCTGAAAATAAGAAATACTCAAAGAAAAGTCAAAGCTCTAGATAAAACTTGCTCTGTTTCATTTTAACATCCCTGGCTATTCTTTTTGTAACCCGGCCTCTCTTTTCCGGGTCACTCTTGTGACTTCAACACTTTGTGAAAATTTCTATCAATCTTGATCTTATCCCAGAACTGGGAATATTCTTTTTGCCATATTGAAAGGACATTTATTAATCCCTTGTGTTTTGTGTGTTAGGCAACAACACTAGTGACAATTTAACATGTGAATCAAGTGATGCAGGTTTTAAGTGTGTAAAACATCTTTGCATCAAAACCAAAAAGGGAGTTGAAAAGAGCCAGTTTTCTTTGCTGAAATTAATCGGATTATCCGATGTTGAAAATATCGGATTATCCGATCTGAAGATTTCGCTGAAATTCTGCTAAGGACTAGAAGAAATCTCGCACTGGAGTTGGTCGGATTATCCGAGTTGCAAAATATCGGATTATCCGATGATCGAGATTTCGCTGGAATTCTGCTAAGGACTAGAAGAAATGTCACACTGAAGATGTTCGGATTATCCGAGTTGGAATTAATCGGATTATCCGATTCTCAAGATTTCGCTGGAATTCTGCTAAGGACTGAAAGATTTCTTCACTGACGCTGTTCGGATTATCCGATGATGGTATGATCGGATTATCCGATTCCATCGGATAATCCGATGATGACTTGAATCGGATTATCCGATTTGCCTGTCTGCAACGGCTAAATCTGGGAGCAGTATATAAAGACCTTCTCCTACATTGGAAAGGTCACCACGACCAGAAATACTTCCCCCACCATTGTTGCAAGCTTAAACTTGGTAGATCTCTCTCCCTAGCCACTCAAACACTTTGTCCTTCTAGGACTTGGGAGAGTTGACCTAGATCTACCCTTCCACCAAAGCGATTTGATTTCCATATCCATTCCTTAGAGGAACTTGTGCATCTTGGGTTCATTGGAACCCGAGACGGTCTTTGGTCGTTCTTGTGGCTTTGGGAGCCGCGGGGACTAGCCGGGAGCCTCCAATTCGGTTGTGGAGACGTGCCCCGGCCTTGTGATTCTTGCGGCTTTGGAAGCCGTGGGAATTGGTGAGAGCCTCCAATTCGGTTGTGGAGTGTGCCTCATCCTTGTAAAGGTTTGTTGCCGACCTCGAGGGCATCATATAGTGGAGGAGATACGGTGTGCCATATCACGGCTATTCGGGGATCACTTGTGACCCCGCACCGCTCCAACGAAGACGTAGCTTCCATTGGGAAGTGAACTTCGGGAATCATCTCCGTGCCACCGTGTGCTTATCCTTTTATATACCTTTACTTGTATTGCTAGCTTACCTTGCTTAGTATATCTTGTTAGCTAGCTTCTTGCTCATCATATAGGATTGTTCACCTAGTTGCATATCTAGAGAACTTATATTTGAGCAATTCCTTAACTTGTTGAAAAGAAAATTAAAATTGGTAGTTGCCTATTCACCCCCCCCCCCCCTCTAGTCAACCTACTCGATCCTTTCACATATCCTTTTGTCGTTGACCGTCAGTCAAAGATCCTTATCTCTTTACTTTTACCATCGTGCCCTTAGGTTTTTACCACGGGCTATAAATACATGACCACAGTAAACGAGAATCACTTTCCCCCATTCACCACGTCTTCATCTTCAACCTCGCGTCGCCGCACAAGAACCCTAGATCTGGGTGCTCCGCCGGCCGCACCACCGTACCACCCCGACTCCGGCAACCACGGTACGGCCGCTACTCTTTTTACTTCGAATCAATTCAAAACTCGCTCCGTTACCGTTTCACATCTTCTCCTTCTCAATTTGTGCTGTTCTTGCTTTTACTTTGTTTAGATCTCCGTGGTCCCAAAAACTGCTCCAAAGCTCGCGGGGAAGAAGAAAAGGCCGACGGCGGCGCAGCCGCACCGGAGGCGGGGAAGAAACCACGACCAACGAGGATGATCAAGGCCAACTGGGGAAAATCTAAAGCCACGGATCTCAAACTCCAGGAGCTAGTGGCGGCTCAATTACTCCCCCAACAAAACGCGATCGAATGGCGCGGTGCCTCTGACGAAATCCGCCCTCAACCCGGCAAAGATGAGGTGGTTGTCTTCACTGAGCACGTAACCCGGGGATTCTGACCCCCGGGTTCACTTTTCTTCCGTAGGGTACTTAAATACTACGGCCTTAGGCCCCTAGATGTAGGTACCAACTCCATTCTCAACATGAGCAACTTTACTGTTCTGTGTGAATCATATCTGCAAATCCCTCCAAATTTCAATCTGTTCCTTGAGCTATTCTATTGTAAACCCCAACGTGAGCATACTGATGGCCCGTTGTTGCAATGTGGGGGCGTTTCTATTCAACGCCGCCGGGAGAGTCCCATGCCCAGCCTGAAACTCCTTAGCCATACTAAGGACTGGAAAAAAACTTTCTTTTATTGCAAAGATACATCACCCGCCAAAGGACCTCGCTTGCCGGGTTATTCTGTTGACCAGCTAGCTCTGAATGACAACCAAAACTCCTTCGCCTCCGATGAAGACCGAGTTAAGCTGCAACCACTTCTCCACAAAATAAACGTGCTTGTAGCTCACGGGTTAAAGGGTACTGACCTCATCAAAACCTGGATGGATTGGAGGATTCAGCCTCTTAGTATTCGTGACAACCTCTTCTACAAGTACACTGGGAAGCTTACAGACCCCCTCCGTTACTCGGTTGCGGAGTTTCCCAAGAAAGCACTGATCAAAACCATCAAGACCCAGCTTGGGGAAACCAAAGCCGAGATTGAAGAAGATGGTCTCCAAGCTTTTTGTGTTACAAACCCGGCTCCGGAGGTAACTCGCCTTTGTACCATTTCTTTCAGACATTATGAATTTACTTCTGCACTTGTACTTCTCATTTCTTATTCCGGGTTTCTTTCTTTTCCAGGCTGATAGTGACCGGTGGAAGATCGACACTCCACCTCCCACTCCCGGAGCTGATGAAGAAGACGAAGTTGAGGAAGAGGAGATGGAAGGTGAGCTTGACCCATTAAATGGGATTTTCCTCGATCTGATTGACAATGACTCGGCTCACCAAGGCATTCCTACTGATTACCCGGACACCTGCCCTTTAGGTTCGTCGGAAAACCCGGAACCCGGAAACTCGGGTTCCACCTCCTCTACCACTGAACCCCCAAAAAAGCGGACTCGCTCTGCTGTGATAAAGGTGCCTCATTCTCGCTTATCTCAATATACTTCGAGCAACACTAAAACCATCAAGCAACCGCAGGAGAAAGAGCAAGAGGAAAGCCTCAAAAAAGAAAGAGCAAGAGGAAGAACTGGAAACCCGCAAGAAACGCAGGACCCGGTCCTCGCCAAGTGATGAACCCCTGTACTCAGGTATTCCCAACATTGCTTCTCCTCGCCGAGCCGGCCACCCAAAAGTTGCTCCCACTGCTTCCCATCCTTTGGCTGGTAAACACCGGGTTCCTGACTCCCGGTCCTTATCAGTTTCCTCAGGTGGGTCAAACGGTGAAATGCCGGATGACGTCAGTATCAACACCGGGTAACATGCTTCTTTCTCTTTGAGCATTTATACTTGCTTTGATTGTCATGCAACTAACTTATATCACTCTTTTTTCAGGGCTAAAGCTGCCCTTTCTGATGACCCGGAAGCTACTCCTTCTCCTCCTCCACAGCAAACTGTGACGGAGCCCTCTCCAAAGAAGGCTCGCAAGACAAAGCCGGATCAAGAGGAGCGAGAAAGGGAAGAACCGGCTGCCATGACACCTGAAATCAACATAATAGATTCTCCTGCCAAGTCACAGAAACTTGTGAATGACCCGGACATTGTAATTACCGGGTCACAGCACACCAGCATCCCAGGTCCCTCCACTGTAATGACCAAAGTATATGAGCCAGAAGCTAAGCCGAATCCCGAGATGCACGGGAAGAACTCCATTGCTTTTTCCAGTTTACCAGCTCTCGAAGGGATGGAACTGCCAGCTCTGGTATCTGAATATTTTTCCCGACTCTCTCAGCATAAGAACTTTGAGAGTGACCTGGTGAAGATGATGAGAAAACGCCACGAGGTAATCTTTCTTTACTTATATATATATTGTAGCCCTCAAGCTTCTGATTGTCCAACTTTGTTGATAAGCTTGAAGCTTTACTTATAAAAACTTCAAACCTGTAGCCCCCAAGTTTCGGGTTAGCTATTCATAGCAATCTGGAACTAAAACTGTACTTTCATATCAACACTTGGTATCCTTGAGAATAAAAACGTCAAACACTGTAGCCCCCAAGTGCCAAGTTAGCTGTTTACAACAACTAGGGACTAAAATTTTGTCTCTTATAATCATCTTGAACATATCACTTATAGAACTTCGAACGTGGTAGCCCCCAAGTGCCGGGTTGTCTGTCTGCAGCAGCCTGGGACTCCACTCAAATCTTTTAGCAATAAAACTCAATTGTGTAGCCCCCAAGTTCCGGGTTATCTGTCCTTCAGTAACTCGGGACTCACAACTATTATGTACATTTGCCGATGTAGAACTGAAAACTGTATCTGTAGCCCCCAAGTCCCACGTCAACTTTCACCAGTAACCTGGGCTTAACCTTTGAACTTATTATCTGCATATCTCATAGTACTGCGATCTTCCTATCTCAGGATTATGTTGCCAAGACAGAGCAAGAGATGGCTCTTCTCAAAGAAAAATTGAAGATAGAATCTGAAGCCCGGCTAACAGCCTCTGAACAACTTCAGTCTTTAGAGAAATCCCATACTGAACTGACTCATGAACACTCTGACCTCAAGAAGGAAATGGAAGAGCATGAGGAAAACTGGAAGGAGCAGCTGGAAAATACCCAAAAACAACTGAAGTCCGCTACTGCCGATCTAGCCAACCTCAAAGCCATGATTCAGGCTATGGTATCTGCCCTTCTAGGTAAACAACCACACTTTTTATCCAAGAACTTTGATAACCCGCCTTTCCTTCTTAACTGAGACCCCAATTTTTTCTGCCAGGTGAACGAGACCCGGCTCTCCGTAAGCGGATCGTAGACAAACTGAAGAGTTTATATGTACTGACAAGGAAGCTTTATTTTGGGAGCTGTGAAATTATCAACCATGCCACAATGGCTGGAGCTATGGAAACGATCAGCTTGCAGAGCCTGTGTGATGCGTGGTCTCGCACTTGCCAAGGCCTATCATCCCAGCTTTGACCCGGCGCCTCTCGTCAAGGGCTTTCCTGAGTTCAACTCTAACGGGAGCAAATTTGACAAGAAATCTTATGCCAACCTCATGAAGCAAACCCGGTATGTTGCCACCCAGATTGCAAATAAAATGAAGTTATCTTCCTTCCAGTATGGCTATGACAAAGATGATGAGAAGGTGATTGATGAGGAGCCAAAGCGGGTTGATCTCTTTCGAAGTTACAAAGATAAAAAACAACCAACCACAGCTCCAAGTTCGTCTACGCCAACTGTACCTCCCCCATCTCGTGCTGCTGTGGAAGATGATGATGAATGTATGTTTGAATCTATGTATCTCATCACTTGGAGGAAAGACATTTCAGACTCGTCCAAGGAAGCCCCCAAGACTCAAGCAGAGGTCCAAGCCAGAGCAGAAGATGAGCCGGCCAAGAGCGCAAGAGATGACCCGGTTTCCACCCTCGACCGTGACCCGGCCCCAGATGCTGAATCTTGAAGTATGCTGCAGATGTTTATTTTTGCATAAAAAACAATCTTATTCGGCCCTATTGGGCGGTTTGTAATAACTTAATACTTTCAGTCTCATATTTTGATAGTGCGCCTGTGCACTTTGAAACTTTGCGTGATATGTAATGAACTTTAGCTTTCGCCCGTTCTGCAAAGTTTATGGTTGTGATGACCCTTTTGGTTTCTTTGAACTATAACCCGGTTTTCGCATGGATTATCATTGTTGCAACATCTCTGTTAAAAACAGGGTCAATCAAGTCCCAGTGGGCTTCAAGATTGATTGAATCCACAGGCATGCAATCAAGCCATATATTGCGAGTCACATCGAGCTTGATAGTAAGATAACCAAGAAAAATTGGTGGCTCTATATGTTGGCCGGGTCATGAGATTGTAGCTGTACCACAAAGATAATCAGCCCCCATGACCAAATGGCTTTATTTGTCGGGTCTTGAGTTTGTAACTGCACCTTTTTCTTAAGTGTACAACCCCAAGACCTAAGATAAATACTGGACTTTCAAAAACCTCAACAAATCACGCAATTGGATATGTCGGGTTACAAATATAACAAGAATTATAACTAAACAATATAAGTAAAAACTATAAAGTAAAAAATTGAAAAGGAAACGATGAAATTTTGCTGCCAAACATCACTTTATTCATATATTAGGTCAGCAAGCCGCCTCATTAAAAACCTTCCAGTCCCCTTAGGTACCCTGCTAAGGAAAGAGCGCGTCTGAAACCTGCTGCCTCTTTACATCGTGTATTACATCTGATAAAACTTGAATTGAAACTATGTGTAGTAAGGACGAAGCTGGCAATGTTCCATGGTCGATTTCTTTCTTCCAATGACTTGGTACTATGATCAGTTGTATTGGAGATTTCACTATGTTCTCTTGCATCCACCAGATAGCATGACCCATTGTGTAAATTCTGGCTTATGATGAAAGGACCTTCCCATGGGGGTGATAATTTGTGCATCCCAACTTGAGATTGAACCAAGCGCAAAACTATGTCACCCTCTTGAAAAGATCGAGTCCTGACCCGGCGACTGTGATAACGTCGCAAATCTTGCTGGTATATTGCCGATCTTTGTAGGGCTTCCTCCCTAACTTCTTCCAATACATCAAGAGAATCTTGCCGGGTTAACTCATTTTCTGTCTCAACGTAAGCCGCCACACGAGGCGAGTCATGAATAATATCACTCGGCAAAACAGCTTCTGCTCCATATACCATGAAGAACGGTGTAAGTTGTGTGGATCTATTTGGTGTTGTGTTAATGCCCCAAATGACAGAGGGCAATGTAACAGCCCCAAAATTTGTGTACCAAATTTTCACTTTTGTGTTCATTGCATCTTGGCATGCATTCATCATGGCATCCATTTAAATTGCTAAACCACACACAATACTTACTTCTTTGCTATGTTAAAAACCATAATGCCAACTTGTCCCAAACAAATTTCACAACAAGGAAGACACTCAATCTTGCAAACAAAATTACTTGGACATCTTATATTTGTCCAGGAGGTTCCAAGTGCTCAAATAAATATTTTGACTTGCTTCAAATCCTAAAAGGAAATTTATTTGGATATTCTTAAAAATGCCTTAAGTAACTCTCTATTTTATTCACCAAGCAAATGGACTCCAATTGCTTTAAAATTTTTATGGGAGGTTGCCCAAGGCACAAGGAGGCTACACAAAAAAATTGCACAATTTTTGGAAATGTTAAAGTGACCCAGGTAATTCAGAAACTATGCAGCCAGAACTGAAAAGGACCAATCTGTGATGTTTTCAAAACTTCCAGGGACCAAAATGTAAAACTCTCATCTCTCTCTCTCACCTCCCGTTTTTTCCGCGAGCGCCATGGCACCGTGGCGTGCTCTGCGAGCACGCCGTGCCCAGGGCCCCCTTCTCCTCCCCTCCTCCCTCACAAGGAGGACAAGCACCGGGGCCCCCTTTCTCCCCTTCTCCCGTGCTCAGCCCTCCCCTGTTCCTCTCCCCACGCGCACGCGACAAGCCGCCATGGCCGCCGCCGCCGTAGCCCGCCGATCCCCGCGGCCGTAGCCCACCTCGAGCACCGACGCCTGGGGGAATCGGTTCGCCGTGTCGTGTTCTTCCTCCCCACCGAAGGAATCGACCGGGGGCTCCAAGAATCGCCGTCGCCGCCCCGTTCCTCTCCACCACCGCCGCCGCGTCACCGCTGCTTCGCCGGCCGATTTCCACCGCCGCCGAGCCGTCCCCGACCGCGCCGTTTGCTCAAACGAGCTCAGGGTGAGCGGCTGAACCTCCCTTGCCCTCCGCTTCCCCCTCTCTCGCTCTGTGCTGCCGTAGCACGCCGGCAGCCTTGCGCCGCCGTGCTCACCTTTTCCCGCTCGGATAATCCGAGTGAGATACAAATCGGATATCCGATTTTATGCAGTACCGAGTGGCGTTAGGTCCTTAGCAGTTTTGCTAGTCCATCTCCGGCGATCGGATTATCCGATTTTGCAAAGTTCGGACTATCCGACTTGTCCAGTACAAGTTTCAGCTCGGTCCTTAGCCGTTTTCTCAAAGAGTTGGTTCGATCGGATTATCCGAGTCTAGATGAATTCGGATTTTCCGATTTTTGTCAGTACCGAAAATTTTAAGTCTTAGTCAAATTCTCGAAATACACTGTTCACTCGGATTATCCGAATTATTTAAATTCGGATATTCCGATTTTGCTCGGTACAAAATTTTTTCTCCTGTTTAAATTTTTCCTCTTCTATTTTGATTCCAAATGATTGTTTCGTGTGGAATTTAAATTATAACCATGACTCAGTAAAAGTGGAAACCAAGATTAAATAAAAGGACTTAACCAAATTGTCAAGTTAGAAGAGTAATAATTTTTACCGGTGCATTTTAAAATGGGTGTGTTACACCAAAATGCTTATAAATTATGGTTTAACACGTGGCATCATTTCATACATGTTTACCTTACTTAAGCACAGGAAAACATTAAAATATTGTAGAGCAATATTTCTCTATCGGTGGATATTTTTTTTCTCGCTCCCCATTTAAAATTGGACGATCTTTGCTAGAGAGCATTTAATAAGTTTAGTACCTTAATTTTGTCATGTCATCATGTTTGCGCATTGCATTTGTGAACGCATGTGTGGTGTTTGATTGTTGCTTCCCGTGTTTTGTATCTCGATAGATCAAGCAACCGGGGGTACTCCACAATACCCGAGGATCCGTACTACCAGCACGTTGAGCAAGGCAAGCGTAACCCCCCCTCTGAGCATATCTTATCCTATTCCGCAACTATTTTCTCCACTATAATATTGCATGCGGTTCTAAATGTCTTTTGCCTGGATTAGAGTATCCTACTAGTTGCATTAGAATCCTGTTGCCAATACCTGTTTTACCTTCCTATTACCATAGGTTGTATTGTTGGCCATGGAATACTTACTATGTATGCAAGTGCTTAGCCATGCTTAGTGAAATGCCTAGTTGTACTAGGGATGGTGAATGCTGGAAACAGGTGTTACTTGTGACAGTGATGTTGATGGTGGGAATTGTGGAGATGGATAATAAAATGCTAAGAAGGTGGGGATGAGAGGCCACATGGGTGTGGTGGTTGTCTCGTTCTCGCCGCCTAGGTGCGAGTTCTTACCTCTGAACCAAGACTGAGCGTGCAACCATGCGTGAGGCCTATGCATTGCAGGAACCCTCATAGACTAAATAACTCGAGCGGGGCTAGCCAGGGTCCTCTAGTTCGGGCTTCCATTTGCGCGTGCGTGATGGTGGTGAACTGAGATGAGGATGGTGGTGTTAGGAAAATAAGTGGCCGTGGGGCGGGGTGTTGTGATCCTGGCAGTCCTACCGCCACTGATGATCCTGGAAAGTCCTTAACGAGGGAGAAGTCGACACCGCTCCCACCCAGCCGGCTTTCCAAGGAAGAGAGCTAATGCGCAGGTAATGGGCCGGACGGTACGCGTGGCAAACATTTGTACACCCCTGCAGGGTTAAATCTTTTCGAAAAGCCGTGTCCGGTTATGGACGACTTGGGAAGGATGATCATAGAATAACTTTAACGGAATGATTAAAAACTGGGTACTAGAGGTACCACTCACAATGCAAGGTGAGCTTCCTCGAGGGTGATTCGGGGAGGTGCCTTTGATGAACAGGTACAGTGGTTGATGTTGAGAAAGGTGATGAAAGAAAGAGTTACTTTACCTCTTTTGAAAATATTCTGATTAGTCGATGCCTTTGAGTTATGTTTTCATAAATAAAATCAGCTTTATGCAAAACAGCCATAACTTTGAAAGCCTCATCGAGCATATTTAGCTCTTAATCTTGCGAGTTCGTCGAACTCAACGTCGTTTGTTTTGTTTCAGAGGAGGACTTCACCGACCTCGAAGGTGGGTTCTTTGTGGACGTCGACGAGTAGTCTGGGGTTCCCAGGTGGCAGCTTGGGACATCCTGGAACAGCTGGCGCTGTGATGTTTATCTGTAGGCCTCTTAGGCCATATTTGGATCTTGTTGTTTAGAACAACCTAATTTGCTTCCGCTTGATGTAATGTTGGGTCTGTGACCTCTGGTTGTCATTTGCTATCTTTCTCTATTATAAGAGTTGAACTATATGATTTGTGTCGTAGAGTCTGTGATGTGCCAGTTGTTCCACAAGTCTTGATCTCTCTATTATGCATTGAGGGTTGTGCCTGTGTTAAGGCATCAATCGGGGTGTTGCGTTGGTGTTGTCCAGCAACGCCTGCCAAAGGTTTTGGCCGGGGATTGGTAAACCCGTAACCTCCGGTTGTATCGCTTAACCGGTGACACACAGCATCACTGTATAAGTCGGGTCGGGCGCCACAAGTTGGTATCAGAGCAGTACTGCCTGTAGGAAACCCTTCTACTGGTCGATGTTGAGTCTAGTGTTTGTGAAAATATTTTTAACCTAAAAATGAGTTGTGAAAACCATCTTAGGATTCTTTTTACTCCTTATCTGGTTACCCTCTAATCTCGGAGCAATCTTACCTCGATTTGAGTTAAAGGTTTTACTCTCGTCTGTTACTTCAAAATGATTAGAAACGGGGTGGGTTCGACCTTTAGTGTTATGTGTCACGTTGCTCCCGCTGCGTTGCAATCCCAAATCAACTCAGATGTTTCTACCGATTAATCTTTGATCCTTTCTTTGGGTTTTAACCCACGGACTTGAACATAAGGTCCCGGATTGTGCAACTAGAGTGTGTTAAGTTGTGATTTCTTAACTCTCACTAGTAGCACATGATGCTGATCTTTGACCCAAGTTCTATCTTGTTGTTTTCCTTCTCGCAAAGTATTATCGTCCCTAGTCTGTGTACTTGTGTAGACGCTAATGCTATTGTTCGACCATTCGGAGAAAGATACTAACGTGTCATTGTCAAATCTCCAGAATGGCTCGAGGAGGTCGTGGAGGCCGTGGTGGTCGCGGTAACCACAATGATGATGAGGATGATCTGCCGCCACCACCCTCGATGGCTGAGTCTTGATGGCCATTGAGGAGAACCGTGGGCGCAATGAGCGCTTGCTTGAGCAGTTGGTGCAGCAGAATGCACGGAGGAACGAGTGCAACACTCTCACTGAGTTCCTGCGCTCGCAGCCACCCACTTTGCTGATGCTAAGGAGCCACTGGAAGCTGATGATTGGCTTCGTGCTTTGGAGCGCAAGTTCTCCGCGCTTCATGTCCATTGGCGAGCAAGTCAACTTTGCCACCTATCTCTTGGTTGGTGCTGCTGGCTGTTGGTGGGAAGCCATGTGGCTTTGTTTCCAGCCAACCATGTCTTCACCTGGGCTGATTCCGCACTGCCTTCCGTGCGGAGTACATTCCCCAGCCGATCATGGACTTGAAGAGGAGGGAGTTCCTGGATTTGCAACAGGGACGGATGGACCTCCGCACTTATGGTCGTGAGTTCAACCATCTCTCGTTACGCCCCAAGGGACGTGACCAATGATGCTGACAAGCAAGAGCTGTTCCGCAAGGGTCTGAATCCGCAGCTCCGCTATGAGCTATTGCCCTTCAGGTTCCAGACCTATCAGGAGCTGTTCAACCAGGCTTTCACTCTTGAGCAAGGAAGAAAGGAACTTGAAGCTTCCAAGAGGCCCGCACATGGGGATCACCAGAGTTCCTCGGGTTCTGAGAGCAAGAAGCGCAGGGTGTTTGTTCCCTACAGCGCCGTACCTCGTGCTCCCTTCATGCCGAGAGCAGCAGGATATAGGCCACCTCCTCCGCGCCCCACTACTTCGACACTTGGGATAGGCGGAAGTGGGTACCGTCCTATGCTACCTGCTCCACCTGGAGTCACTTGCTACACCTGTGGCCAGGCTGGTCACTACTCCAGGGAGTGCCCCCAGAAGGCACCTCTCGCGATAACTCCTGCACGAGCCCCTGCCACTCCAACTGGCAAGGCTGGACCTATGTGCGTGGTCGCCTGAACCACTCTCTGCTGAAGAAGCTGAAGAGACCCCGGCGTTCTTATGGGTGAGTTACGAATCAACGGCAATACAGCTACAGTTTTGTTTGACTCTGGAGCATCGCATTCATTCATATCCATAGCTTTGCAAAAGACCACAAATACCGTTCGAGAAAATGAGCCGTCCCTTGGTGATCGCTACTCCTGGTTCCAAATGGCAAACCGATGGGTTACTCCTGAGGTCCAGATTAATATAGGTTCCTTGTCTTTTCCTTATGCCTTGGTAGCTCTGAAGTCCAAAGGCATTGATGTCATACTGGGCATGAACTGGCTAGCCAAATACCAGGCTAATCTCGACTGTGCCGCCAAGACCATTACTGTGACCGCTCCTTCCGGTGACATTGTGAGTATTGGCCTGCAACATCAATACCTCCGTCCGCCATCGTACCCCGCTCACCTGAGATTCTCCTTTGCTTTATGGAAGGCGAATCCCCTCCTGAAATCCAGGACATACACGTGGTGTGTGACTTCCCGGATGTGTTCCCGGAAGAATTGCCTGGCATGCCTCCTGACCGAAGTGTGGAGTTTGTCATAGAGCTACTTCCCGGTACCGCTCCAATTTCCAAGAAGCCCTACCGTATGCCGGTGGAAGAGTTGGCTCTGTTGAAAGAGCAAATTGATCAGCTGTTAGCTAAGGAGTTCATCCAGCCTAGCAGTTCACCTTGGGGTTGTCCGGTACTCTTTGTCAAGAAGAGGGATTCTACCGTGCCTCGTCTAGTCTCTGACTATCGACCGTTGAATGCGGTGACAATCAAGAACAAGTATCCTATTCCTCGCATCAATGATCTGTTGGATCAGTTAGCTGGTGCAACGGTATTCTCCAAGATGGATCTGAGGTCAGGCTACCATCAGATAAAAATCAGAAAGGAGGATATTCCAAAGACGGCATTTGTTACTCGTTATGGCTCATATGAGTATACCGTCATGTCCTTTGGTCTCACAAATGCCCAGCTACTTTCATGAGGCTCATGAACTCCATCTTCATGGATTATCTTGACAAGTTTGTCGTCATTTACATTGATGACATCCTCATCTATTCCAAAACCAATGAAGAGCATGAGGAACATCTTCGTTTGGTTCTGACAAGACTTCGAGAACACCGCCTCTATGCCAAGTTCTCCAAGTGTGAGTTTTGGTTGGATAATCTTCTTCCTTGGTCATGTGATATCCGCAATGGTGTGGCTGTCATTCCGACAAGATTCAGTCCATTCTGGATTGGAAAACTCCAATGTCAGTCAAGGACATTCGTAGCTTTCTCGGATTGGCGGGTTACTACCGCCGATTCATCGAAGGTTTCTCCAAATAGCCAAGGCTGACTGACCTTCTCAAGAAGGATAAAAGTTTGTATGGTCGGCCGAAGCTGAAGAGAGCTTCCAAACACTGAAAGCCAAGCTCACGTCCGCTCCTGTGCTTGTCCTGCCGGACACAGCAAGGATTTCGTCGTCTTCTGTGACGCCTCTTACAAGGCTTGGGCTGTGTGCTAATGCAAGATGGCCATGTGGTGGCTATGCTTCTCGCCAATTAAGCCGCATGAGCACAACTACCCAACTCATGATCTAGAGCTTGCCGCGTGGTCTATGCTTTGAAGCAATGGAGACCATACCTGTTTGGTAACCGTTGCGAGATCTTCTCGGATCACAAGAGTCTGAAGTACCTCTTCACCCAGCCGGATTTAAATCTCAGGCAAAGGCGTTGGTTGGAGTTAATCACGGACTACAATGTGAGTCTGAACTATCAACCCGGCAAAGCAAACGTCGTGGCTGACGCGCTAAGTCGGAAGTCCTATTGCAACAATCTGATGATTGAAAGGCCCAACCTGCCCTTCATGAAGAGTTCTCCGTTTGAACTGGAAATGTTCCCTCCGGCTACCTTGCAAATCTGGAGATCAAATCTACTCTTGTAGACCAGATTAAGGATGCTCAGAAGCGTGACAAGGGTATTCTGAAAATCAAGGAGACATTGCTAGCGGGAAGGCCAAATGTTTCTGTCAATGAATCCGGAGTTGTTTATTTTGGTGACCGCTTGGTAGTGCCAAAGAAACGAAAATTGAGGGAGTTGATCCTCCAAGAAGCTCATGAATCTCCTCTCTCTATTCATCCCGGTAGTACCAAAATGTACCAAGACCTTCGACCACAATTCTGGTGGACCGTATGAAACGAGAAATTGCTAGGTATGTTGCTGAATGCGACACCTGTCGACGGGTAAAGGCTGAACATCAAAGGCCTGCCGGCACTCTTCACCCTATTGCTATCCCGAGTGGAAATGGGATGAAATTGGTATGGATTTCATTACTGGTCTGCCGAAGTCTCCAAAGGGACATGATGCCATCTGGGTCATCATTGATCGACTATCAAAAGTGGCTCACTTCCTCCCAGTTCGTGTGACATTACAGCTGCCAAGTTGGCAGACCTGTATACCTCTCGTATTGTCGTCCTTCACGGCATTCCCAAGAAGATAATTTCTGATCGTGGAAGCCTATTCACCTCCAAGTTTTGGACTAGTTTCCAAAATGCCATGGGAACCCGTCTTAACTTCAGCACCGCTTTCCATCCCCAAACTGATGGTCAGACCGAGAGAGTGAACCAAGTTTTGGAAGACATGCTTAGGGCATGTGTAATCTCTTTCGGTAAGGATTGGGAAAAGTATCTCCCTTTCGCGGAGTTCTCCTACAACAATAGCTATCAAGCTAGTCTGGGCATGGCTCCATTTGAGGTTCTCTATGGAAGAAAATGCCGCACTCCTCTAAATTGGTCTGAGACCGGAGAGAGAGCACTCTTTGGTCCAGATATATCAATGAAGCTGAGGAGAAGGTTCGAATCATAAGAGAGAATCTGAAGATTGCTCAGTCTAGGCAGAAGAGCTACTATGATAAGCATCATCAGGAGATTCACTATGAAATTGGTGATAAAGCTTATCTCCGTGTCTCTCCCCTCCGTGGCGTTCGCCGCTTCGGAATCAAAGGGAAATTGGCCCTCGCTATGTTGGCCCTTTCACCGTTCTGGCCAAGCGAGGAGATCTTTCTTATAAGTTGGAGTTACCGGTCAAATTTCCAAATGTGCATGATGTGTTTCATGTCTCCCAACTTCGCCGTTGTTTCAAGGATCCTATCCATGGGGTCAATCATGAGGAGCTAGATCTACAAGAAGACCTCACTTATCGTGAGCATCCTATCCGTGTCTTGGATGAAGCTGAAAGAAGACCCGTAACAAGACCCAAGTTCCTCAAAGTTCAGTGGTCTCACCATTCCGAGGAAGAAGCAACTTGGGAACGAGAGTCTAGTCTTCGTGAGGAGTATCCCGACTTCTTTCGCAATCTTAGAATCTCGGGACGAGATTCCTGTAAGGAGGGTAGAATTGTAACAGCCCCAAAATTTGTGTACCAAATTTTCACTTTTGTGTTCATTGCATCTTGGCATGCATTCATCATGGCATCCATTTAAATTGCTAAACCACACACAATACTTACTTCTTTGCTATGTTAAAAACCATAATGCCAACTTGTCCCAAACAAATTTCACAACAAGGAAGACACTCAATCTTGCAAACAAAATTACTTGGACATCTTATATTTGTCCAGGAGGTTCCAAGTGCTCAAATAAATATTTTGACTTGCTTCAAATCCTAAAAGGAAATTTATTTGGATATTCTTAAAAATGCCTTAAGTAACTCTCTATTTTATTCACCAAGCAAATGGACTCCAATTGCTTTAAAAATTTTATGGGAGGTTGCCCAAGGCACAAGGAGGCTACACAAAAAAATTGCACAATTTTTGGAAATGTTAAAGTGACCCAGGTAATTCAGAAACTATGCAGCCAGAACTGAAAAGGACCAATCTGTGATGTTTTCAAAACTTCCAGGGACCAAAATGTAAAACTCTCATCTCTCTCTCTCACCTCCCCGTTTTTCCGCGAGCGCCATGGCACCGTGGCGTGCTCTGCGAGCACGCCGTGCCCAGGGCCCCCTTCTCCTCCCCTCCTCCCCCTCACAAGGAGGACAAGCACCGGGGCCCCCTCTTCTCCCCTTCTCCCGTGCTCAGCCCTCCCCTGTTCCTCTCCCCACGCGCACGCGACAAGCCGCCATGGCCGCCGCCGCCGTAGCCCGCCGATCCCCGCGGCCGTAGCCCACCTCGAGCACCGACGCCTGGGGGAATCGGTTCGCCGTGTCGTGTTCTTCCTCCCCACCGAAGGAATCGACCGGGGCTCCAAGAATCGCCGTCGCCGCCCCGTTCCTCTCCACCACCGCCGCCGCGTCACCGCTGCTTCGCCGGCCGATTTCCACCGCCGCCGAGCCGTCCCCGACCGCGCCGTTTGCTCAAACGAGCTCAGGGTGAGCGGCTGAACCTCCCTTGCCCTCCGCTTCCCCCTCTCTCGCTCTGTGCTGCCGTAGCACGCCGGCAGCCTTGCGCCGCCGTGCTCACCTTTTCCCGCTCGGATAATCCGAGTGAGATACAAATCGGATTATCCGATTTTATGCAGTACCGAGTGGCGTTAGGTCCTTAGCAGTTTTGCTAGTCCATCTCCGGCGATCGGATTATCCGATTTTGCAAAGTTCGGACTATCCGACTTTGTCCAGTACAAGTTTCAGCTCGGTCCTTAGCCGTTTTCTCAAAGAGTTGGTTCGATCGGATTATCCGAGTCTAGATGAATTCGGATTTTCCGATTTTTGTCAGTACCGAAAATTTTAAGTCCTTAGTCAAATTCTCGAAATACACTGTTCACTCGGATTATCCGAATTATTTAAATTCGGATATTCCGATTTTGCTCGGTACAAAATTTTTTCTCCTGTTTAAATTTTTCCCTCTTCTATTTTGATTCCAAATGATTGTTTCGTGTGGAATTTAAATTATAACCATGACTCAGTAAAAGTGGAAACCAAGATTAAATAAAAGGACTTAACCAAATTGTCAAGTTAGAAGAGTAATAATTTTTACCGGTGCATTTTAAAATGGGTGTGTTACACCAAATGCTTATAAATTATGGTTTAACACGTGGCATCATTTCATACATGTTTACCTTACTTAAGCACAGGAAAACATTAAAATATTGTAGAGCAATATTTCTCTATCGGTGGATATTTATTTTTCTCGCTCCCCATTTAAAATTGGACGATCTTTGCTAGAGAGCATTTAATAAGTTTAGTACCTTAATTTTGTCATGTCATCATGTTTGCGCATTGCATTTGTGAACGCATGTGTGGTGTTTGATTGTTGCTTCCCGTGTGTTTTGTATCTCGATAGATCAAGCAACCGGGGGTACTCCACAATACCCCGAGGATCCGTACTACCAGCACGTTGAGCAAGGCAAGCGTAACCCCCCCTCTGAGCATATCTTATCCTAATTCCCGCAACTATTTTCTCCACTATAATATTGCATGCGGTTCTAAATGTCTTTTGCCTGGATTAGAGTATCCTACTAGTTGCATTAGAATCCTGTTGCCAATACCTGTTTTACCTTCCTATTACCATAGGCTTGTATTGTTGGCCTTGGAATACTTACTATGTTATGCAAGTGCTTAGCCATGCTTATTGAACTGCCTAGTTGTACTAGGGATGGTGAATGCTGGAAACAGGTGTTACCTTGTGACAGTGATGTTGATGGTGGGGAATTGTGGAGATGGATAATAAAATGCTAAGAAGGTGGGGATGAGAGGCCACATGGAATGTGGTGGGTTGTCTCGTTCTTGCCGCCTAGGTGCGAGTTCTGTACCTCCTGAACCAAGACTGAGCGTGCAACCATGCGTGAGGCCTATGCAATTGCAGGAACCCTCATAGACTAAATAACTCGAGCGGGGCTAGCCAGGGTCCTCTAGTTCGGGCTTCCATTTGCGCGTGCGTGTTGGTGTTGAACTGAGATGAGGATGGTGGTGTTAGGAAAATAAGTGGCCGTGGGGCGGGGTGTTGTGATCCTGGCAGTCCTACCGCCACTGATGATCCTGGAGAGTCCTTAACGAGGGAGAAGTCGACACCGCTCCCACCCAGCCGGCTTTCCAAGGAAGAGAGCTAATGCGCAGGTAATGGGCCGGACGGTACGCGTGGCAAACATTGTACACCCCTGCAGGGTTAAATCTTTTCGAAAAGCCGTGTCCACGGTTACGGACGACTTGGGAATGGACGATGATCATAGAATAACTTTAACTGAATGATTAAAACTTGGGTACTAGAGGTACCAATTCCACGAATGTAAGGTTGACTTCCTCGAGGGTGATTCGGGGA
Organism: Poa pratensis; assembly: GCA_947311845.1. Taxonomy (NCBI): domain Eukaryota; kingdom Viridiplantae; phylum Streptophyta; class Magnoliopsida; order Poales; family Poaceae; genus Poa; species Poa pratensis. The sequence goes on along the minus strand of CAMZMU010000085.1, from coordinate 131,586,837 downwards.
GGTGCCTTTGATGAACAGGTACAGTGGTTGATGTTGAGAAAGGTGATGAAAGAAAGAGTTACTCCTTATCTCTTTTGAAAATATTCTGATTAGTCGATGCCTTTGAGTTATGTTTTCATAAATAAAATCAGCTTTATGCAAAACAACCATATAACCTTGAAAGCCTCATCGAGCATATATTTAGCTCTTAATCTTGCGAGTTCGTCGAACTCAACGTCGTTTGTTTTGTTTCAGAGGAGGACTTCCCCGACCTCGAAGGTGGGTTCTTTGTGGACGTCGACGAGTAGTCTGGGGTTCCCAGGTGGCAGCTTGGGACATCCTGGAACAGCTGGCGCTGTGATGTTTATCTGTAGGCCTCTTAGGCCATAATTTGGTTCTTGTTGTTTAGAACAACCTACTTTGCTTCCGCTTGATGTAATGTTGGGTCTGTGACCTCTGGTTGTCATTTGCTATCTTTCTCTATTATAAGAGTTGAACTATATGTTTTTGTGTCGTAGAGTCTGTGATGTGCCAGTTGTTCCACAAGTCTTGATCTCTCTATTATGCATTGAGGGTTGTGCCCGTGTTAAGGCATCACTCGGGGTGTTGCGTTGTTGGTGTGTGGTGTACCCAGCAACGCCTGCCAAAGGTTTTGGCCGGGGATTGGTAAACCCGTAACCTCCGTTTGTATCGCTTAACCGGTGACACACAGCATCACTGTATAGTAGTCGGGTCGGGGCGCCACAGGCAATTCCTCCACCCAAGCTCCGGCAGCTCTGATACACGGAACCCGGAGACGAGGTTTCAATCCTTTAAGCAATTCCTGATTTGCACGCTCAACTTGACCATTAGTTTGGGGGTGAGCCGCCGAAGCAACGTCAAGCCGGATATTATTATTTCCACAGAACTTTGCCACCTCGCCCAGATACATATTTGTCCCATTATCTGTGATGATACTATGCGGATATCCAAATCGATAGATGATGCGCTTCAAAAACTGCACTGCTGTAGCTGCCTCACAATTTGTAACTGGCATAACCTCGACCCACTTTGTGAATTTATCAATAGCAACTACGAGGTGGGTTTTCTTGCAAGGTGACATCTGGAAGGGACCCACCATATCAAGACCCCAAACTGCGAAAGGCCAGGTCAAGGGTATAGTTCTCAATTCCTGAGCCGGCACATGTACCTGCCGAGCATATCTTTGACATCCATTGCACCTCCGCACCAAACGCTCCGCGTCTGCCAACGCAGTGAGCCAGTAAAATCCATGCCTGAAAGCTTTGGCTACCAAAGACCGGGTTGAAGCATGATGACCGCAATCTCCCTCGTGAATCTCTCTAAGTATTTTCTGGCCTTCCTCTGGCGATACACAGCGCTGAAACACGCCGGAGGTGCTTCGTTTGAATAACTCGCCATTGATAACTGCATATGCTTTGCACCGTCGTATAATCTGTCGATCCATAACTTCCTGACCCGGCAATTCTCCACGCAGAAGATACGCCAAATATGGTTCTGTCCACTCTGGAATAGCATGTAAAGCAGCAACTAGCTCCTCATCAGCCGGGTCTGGATAAGCAATTTCTTCCTCTGATGGTACCTTGACCGATGGGCTCCACAACTCAGCTAAGAAAACATTGGGTGGAACCGGCTCACGGCGAGAGCCGAGTCTTGATAAAGCATCTGTGGCCTCGTTTTTCCTGCGATCGATGTGATCCACCTGATAGCCTGAAAAGAACCCGACTACCTTATCCACCTCTCTTTTGTAAGCCGCCATCCTGGCATCCTTTCTATCCCATGTTCCAAATACTTGCTGTGCTACGAGATCCGAGTCTCCATAACATAAGATACGTTTGATGTTCATCTCCTTTGCCGCACGCAAACCATGTAGCAAGGCTTCATACTCAGCCTCATTGTTAGAGCAATCAAAGTGAATTTAGAACACATAACTCAACTTATCACCTCTGGGCGAAGTAAGGACAACGTCGGCTCCAGATCCCTCAAGCTGCTTAGACCGTCAAAATGCATGACCCAGGACTTGGTGCTCGGTGTTGCTGGAGGCGCGTTTGTCTCTGTCCAATCATTGACGAAATCTACCAAAGCCTGAGACTTGATAGCATTGCGAGGCTCATAATTAATGTGATACGGCTCCAATTCTATTGCCCACTTGGCGATCCTCCCAGTGGCTTCTGTATTCCTGATAATTTCTGCGAGCGGAGCAGAACTAACCACTGTGATTGGATGCTCCTGAAAATAATGCTTCAACTTCCAGCTTGCCATAAAAACTCCAAAGACTAGCTTCTGCCAATGAGGATATCGCTGCTTTGACTCGGTTAAAACTTCGCCGACATAGTAAACCGGCCTCTGAACCGGGTATTCTTTTCCTTCTTCCTTGCATTCAACCACAACCACAGCACTGATAGCTCGTGGCCCGGCTGCAATATACATCAACATGGGCTCCTTTGGTGCAGGAGCCGCCAGGACTGGAGCTTCAGACAATGTCTTTTTCAGCAACTCAAACGCATCATCTGCCTCTTGGTCCCATACAAACTTGTCTGTTTTCTTCAAGAGCCGGAAAGTGGTATGGCTTTCTCTCCAAGCCGGGCTATAAACCGGCTCAGGGCTGCGATGCAGCCCGTGAGCTGCTGCACATACTTCAGTTCTTCTGGCTTCTTCAAATTCTGTATGGCCTTGATTTTGGCCGGGTTAGCCTCAATTCCACGTTCTCAGACGATGAAACTGAGGAGTTGCCCTGCCGGAACCCCAAACACACACTTGGTGGGGTTAAGCTTCATTTTATACCGCCTTAAGTTAGCAAAAGTTTCCCTCAAATCATCAATAAGTGAGTCGGCCTTCCGAGACTTGACAACAACATCATCCACATAAGCGTTTACATTACAGCCGATCTGCTTCTCGAAACAATTCTGGATACACCTCTGATAAGTTGCTCCAGCGTTCTTCAAACCAAAAGTCATGTTTTTGTAACAATAGGCTCCAAAGGGGGTTATGAACGACGTTTTCTCCCAATCTTCCTCTTTGAGCCGGATCTGATGGTAACCTGAGTATGCATCTAAGAAACACAAAAGCTCGCTGCCTGCGACAGCATCAATTATCTGATCAATACGAGGTAATGCAAAAGGATCTTTCGGACACACCTTGCTGAGGCTGGTGTAGTCAATGCACATACGCCACTCGCCATTCTTTTTCTGTACCAAAACCGGGTTTGCCAACCACTTGGGATGGAAAACCTCAATGATAAAGCCGGCATCCAAAAGCCGAGCTATCTCTTCACCAACTATCTTGCGTCGTTCCTCATTCAATCTGCGCAATCCTTGCTTCACGGGTCTAGCTTTGGGATCAACATGTAAGCTGTGCTCAACGAGTTCAGCAGGTACTCCAGGCATGTCACTAGGTGTCCACGCAAAGACGTCTCTGTTCTCATGGATGAACTCGATGAGCGCGCTTTCCTATTTATCAGTCAGGTGAGCCCCCTGATACGTCCAAAACGTATCTACTTTCCCGAACACTTTTGCTGTTGTTTTACCTCTAATTTGTGTGATTTGAATACAACTAACGCGGACTAACGCTGTTTTCAGCAGAATTGCCCTGGTGTCTTGTTTTTGTGCAGAAAGTCAACTTTCGGGAAAATCCGTGGAAATTATCGCGAAGCCCCTATTTCACCAAAAGACCCACGGAGCCAGAAGACGAGACGGAGGGGGGGGGGCAGCGAGCCGCCCTCACCACGTGGCGGCGCGGTGGGCCCTGGGCCGCGCCACCACCTGGTGAGGCCGACTCGCCACGCCCTCGGCTCCCCCTCTGGACTACATAATCCCCTTGACCTAAAAACGCCGGGGGGTTCGACCATATTTCCAGAAACACTCCAGAGCTCCGCCGCCATCGAAAACCCTATTTCAGGGACCAGAAACTCCGTTCTGGCACTCCGCCGGGACGGGGAATTGGAGGAGATCATCGCCATCATCATCACCGACGCCTCTCCATCAACCATCCATGACTCCCCCATCCATGTGTGAGTAATTCCCGCTGTAGGCTGAAGGGGATGGAAGGGATTGGATGAGATCGTTCATGTAATAGCTATAAGATTGTTAGGGCATGGTGCCTAGTATCCGTTGTTAGTACTTTTATGTCATTGTTGCAACTTGTTATGCTTAATGCTTGTCACTTAGGGCCCGAGTGCCATGATTTCAGATCTGAACATGTTATTGTATCATGAGGATAATCATTGTTTTAGATCATATCTGCAAGTTGTATACACATATTATTGTCCGGAACCCGAGGCCCCAAAGTGACAGCAATTGGGACAACCGGAGGGGATGGCTGTGATGTGAGGATCACATGTGTTCACGGAGTGTTAATGCTTTGCTCCGGTACTTTATTAAAAGGAGTACCTTAATTACCAGTAGATTCCCTTGAGGCCCCGCTGCAAACGGGCTGGTAGGACAGAAGATGTTGTGCAAGTTTCTCATTGCGAGCACGTACGACTATATACGGAACACATGCCTATGGTTACTTAGTACTTGGATGCTTTATTATTATTTACCTGCAAATGCCTTGTCTTGATTATTACATGAATCATCCTATCCATGCAGCGCCCGTTCATCCATCCCTATGCCTACAGTATTTTAATCCTGCTGTTTACTGCAATCACTACTGCTGTCTTTATTACACTGCTGCTACTATTTCACTACTGCTACTGCTATAAAACTGTTGCTACTGATAATCTGTGTCGAGCAAGTCTATTTCCAGGTGCAGCTGAACTGACAATTCATCTGTTAAGGCTTATAAATATTCTTTGGCTCCCCTTGTGTCGAATCAATAAATTTGGGTTTTACTTCCCTCGAAGACTGTTGCGATCCCCTATACTTGTGGGTCATCAAGACTATTTTCTGGCGCCGTTGCCGGGGAGCATAGCTTTATTTATAAGCTCACCTGAAAGTGATATTGTTCGCTGCAATTTATTCATCATGGGTAAAGCTCGTGATGAGAAGGTCCGTATATTGCCTTCCACTACAAGAAAAGGTACGACTCTGAGTACCTCTGCTGCTCTTGACTCACCTACTGTTATGAGTCAACTTATTACACCACCACAAGCTTCACGTGTTGGTACTTCTGCTGAATCTGAAAATACTTCTGATAATTTTGATGATGCTTCTACTGTGCTTGATGAGAGTGTTCAATTAGGTCCTCTTTTAGATGCTGCTATTGCTAAGTCTAAACAAATTGAAAATCCTTTTACACCTGTTGGTTCACCTGAGTCTATAGAGCATTCCAGTGATGATCTTGATGAAACTTATATGGAACTTGATGATGATTTTATTGATGCATGTCATGCTACTACTGGTGCAAGTGGCATTAAAAGTCTTCTTGCAAAACATGCTGTTAGATATAAACTGTCTCCTGATCCTAAGTTTGCCACATCTCATATAAACATTAAAGATAAGGATTATGATTTCTCTCTTGATTTATCACATATATCCATTGTTGAGAAAGAACCTTTTCGTGGTACTGAAAATGAAAGTGTTGTAGAACACATGAATGAGCTCTCTACTTTGAGTAGTTTGTTTTCTGATGATATCAAGAAACGTGGCTACTTTGTTGCTAAATTTTTTCCTTTCTCATTAAAGGATGAAGCTAAAACTTGGTATAATAATCTGCCTCCTGATTCTATTGATAGTCCTACTGGTTTGCTTAATGTCTTCTTTCAGAAATATTTCCCTGCTAGTGCTCAACATGCTGCTTTACTTAGAATATATAACTTTGATCAAGATGAGGGAGAGAAACTGCCTGAAGCCTGGGCAAGGTTTTGTTCTTTAATTAGGGCTCGGCCTGGGCATGAATTGGAAAAAATGAACTTCTTGATATATTTTATAGTGGACTAACCCCTAATCTAGGGAATATTTGGATAGTTGTGCTGGTTGTGTTTTCAGGAAAAGAACCCCAGATGAAGCTGAGGAATTAATGGCTAAAATAAGCCAAAATCATGATGATTGGACTACACCTGAGCCGACCCCAACACCAATATCAAAGAAGAGGGGTATGATTGAATTGAATGATGAAACAATGAGGGAAGCCAAGAAATCTCTTATAGAGAAGGGTATTAAATCTGAAGATGTGAAGAATCTACCACCCATAGAAGAACTATGTAAGCCAATTCCCCATTCTTCTACAATTGAGGTACACTCTCTCCAACGCTTTAATGAAGGAGATATTCCCTATTCTAAACCTCCTGATCAATGCTTAGATGAGTTTGATAATTATATTGAAAAACAAAGTAACTTTAATATGAGAGTGGAGAATCATCTAATGGAGAATTCTCGTGCTATTGATAGTTTGCATGATATTGTTGAAAGAACTTCTAATGATGTTAAAATGCTTATTAAACATTTTCATATGGTTCAAACTCAAATTGATCAACTCACTAAAGTGCAAAAAGACATGCTAATTAACTCTTCTAAAGAAAAAGAGAAGCATGCTTATGAAGTGACAACTAGAGGTGGTGTTTCCACTCAGGATCCTTATATCCTGAGGGGCATCCCAAAAGAGTTGAACAAGATACTCAACGAATTAAAGAAACTAGTGCTCCTTCTAAGAAAAAGAAGAAGAAACATAAAACTGTTGTAGAATCCTCTGAACCTGTTAATGATCCTAATAGTATATCTATTTCTGATGCTGAAACTGAAAGTGGTAATGAACATAACAATGATAATGATAAGAATGATGCTTCTGATAAAGAAAAAATTGAAGAGGAACCTGAAAAGCATGCTAAAAATAAAAAGTACACTAAGGAAGACTTCACTACTAAGAAACATGGTAATGAAAGAGAACCTTGGGTTCAAAAGCAAATGCCTTTTCCTGTTAAGAAATTGAAATCAAAGGAAGAAGAACACTATAATAAATTTTGTGATTGGATGAAACCTTTGTTCTTGCAAATTCCTTTGACTGATGCTATTAAATTGCCTCCTTATTCAAAGTATATGAAAGATATTGTTTCTAACAAAAGGAAAATTCCCAATGAGGAAATTTCTACTATGCTTGCTAATTATTCTTTCAATGGCAAGGTTCCAAAGAAGCTTGGAGATCCAGATATACCAACCATTCCTTGTTCCATCAAAAATAATTATGTTAGAACTGCTCTATGTGATTTGGGAGCAGGAGTTAGTGTTATGCCTTTCTCTCTTTATAAGAGACTTTATTTGGATAAATTGATACCAACTGATATATCTTTGAAAATGGCTGATAAATCTACTGCTGTTCCTGTTGGCATTTGTGAGGATGTCCCTGTTCAAGTGACTAATAACTGTTTAATTTTGACTGATTTTGTTGTGCTTGAGATTTTTTTAGATAAAGAATGTATATTAATATCGCGGAGATACAAATTACACCCAGCCTCTGCAACAACGCAATAACCAAAGCTATTACGGATGCACACAGCCGAAAGACAATAAGAAGAAGAAATAAAAAGAAAAGTCCCGCTACAGAGTTACAGTCCTTGCAGCAGCCGCACAACCACCACCAAGACACCACCTGATGTCCAATTCTTCAAAAGCAGCGCCTTCAAGAAGAACAGTGCCAGGCACAACCAATTAAGGACAGACCTTGGGTTTTCACCCTGAAGATAGTCCCCGCTCTCAAAACAATGTCTTCAGCAAGACCATTGCCAGGCACAACCAATTAAGGCCAGACCTTGGGTTTTCACCCTGAAAGGTAGGACTTTGAACTTCACCTGTGATGTTGCCCCCACTAACATACCGCTGCTCCGCCTCTTGCAACTCCAAGCAAGTTCCTCATCGTCGCAAAGCCTCCAATCACCATTTGCTAGTCCTTTAATCTCAGCTTTCATGACATTCCCCGCCTCTGCCTACACCATGGATTTGCCCATGATGGCACAGAAGCAGAGCTTCACGCCGCTCCCTCCGGCGCGACCGAATCCCTCCGATCCAGCAATCTCTAGGAATTAGCCCATGAAAGATCACCGGCGGAGCCTTCCGAAACTCGACACTCTTGCCAGATCAAGGTACCGGCATCAGGCAGATCTTCATCTTGACGTGATTCGGAACCAAGGACCACCGCCTTTATTCGCAAGACCAACGCCCCCCACACCGCCGGTCAACTCCAGCCGGACTGGATGACGGAGGATCCGCCGATCCAGCCGCGAACCCGGCCGGCCACGTCCGGCGAAGGACAAGACCACCACCACCATGCCCGGAGCAGCTGCTCGAGGCGTCCTCGATGATGCGAAAATGGCCCCGGATAGCCTACACACCGTCGTCGACGTAGCAGCGGAGGTGCGCGAGATCGAGGTCCGATCTAGACCCAGCGGGCCGAGATCCATCCCATCACCCGCTCTGCCCCTGTCTACTAGCGCCGCCGCCGGCCGTCGCTTGTCCAGATCGCCGCCATCCGCGCTGCCTTCGCTGGAGAGGAAGGGCAGATCGCCGCCGCCCCGGCCCATCCGGCGATCGAGGAGACCACCGCCGCCGCCGCGCCACACGGGCCTTTGCCCAGCGACGCCTATGGCGGCGGCGGCAGAGAGGAGGGGCGCGAGGGGAGGCTTGAAGGCGACGAGGAGGGGGCACCCCGGGGGCGGCGCGGCGCCGCCGCCTCGGGGGTGGGAGGGTGGGAGAAGAGGGGGTTAAGAGCGTCCGTTGTGCTTGAGATGCCTGAAGATGATAATATGTCTATTATTCTTGGGAGACCTTTTCTTAATACTGCAGGTGCTGTTATTGATTGCAACAAAGGAAAAGTGACTTTCAATGTGAATGACAAAGAGCACACTGTTTATTTTCCCAAAAAGGTGGACAAAATATTTGGAGTTAATACTATTTCTAATTTTAGAACTATCAAAGTGGGAAGTATTGATTGCCCCATATATGAACATCAAGAAGGATATCAAAATATTATGATTGGATCCATATCAATACAATTCAAGGTAACATAATTGGTTCATGAGGTTTGATTTCTTTTATGTCATATAAAATTTATTTGGTGGCAAGACTTGATCAACCTTGTTAACAAATACATTTTAAATGCATAGAGAAACTAAACAACATTTCTTTCTTCATCCTTGTTTTACCTACTGTAGTATTGTTTAGTTTGCAAAATTTTAGTTTTGTTTAATTTTTGAAAATCATTTTTCTGTCCTGAAATCATTACTTTTAACACCCAGAAAATGTGCATTTTAAAAGTTTTCAAAAATTCATAAAAATTATACCACTGGTCCTATTTTTGAAAGAGCATTGTGGGAGTGCCTGGGGCTGACCAGGGGGCCCCACCATGCCTGCTCACCACATGGTGGCGCGGCCAGCCTTGGGGCCGCGCCATGACATGGTGAGGGCCCCACCTGGCCCTCCACTCACTCAGCCACCTACCACCTCACTCACTCTCACGACAAAACACTCCACCATTGCTCAAACTCGAGTTCTTGCTGTTCTTGCTCGCGATTTTCGATCTCCTTGCTCAGCCCATCTTTGCTGCTGAGATTTGGGGCATTTGTTCTCCGGTATGTGACTCCTCCGAATATCCAAGTAGAATTTTGTTTAGTGAAGTATATCTTGAGTATTTTGCTGCTGTAGGTGACATGTTAAGTGAGTTCCCATGCTTGTTCTATGTTGGAATAATTAGTTTTGATGCATGTTTAGTCCTCTAGCAAGTTCCTATAGTAGTTCCCCTCATTTAGTTGTCTCAAAATCAATTTTTATAATGATTGTCAAAAATTTCAGAAAAGGAATATGCATAACCACACCTATGGAGAGATTTTTGAGAGGGATTCGCAAAGGGTGGCAAGGCCTTCAAGAGCAGCCACTCGAATTAGGCGATCCTACGATGAAGATCTCATTGCACCAAGCATTGGCGATGAGAGGGATGATGGAGTTCCAAATCCATCATCTTTCCCATGCACTGACTTTTTGCGTGATGCAGGGCTCCTTGATGATTTCTTGTTCCTTGTTCAGAGGGTTGGTTTGACTACATATATGCAGGATGAAAGTAACCAATATGTTATGCTCACCAAAACTTTTGTTGAGAGCTTTAAATTTGGCAACTCTTCTTTCACGCCATCCGTTAAATTTAAAATTTATAATAGGCCTGTTACCATGACTTTGAAGGATTTTTGTGCTGCCATAGATATTGCTCCTTCAGGTACAGCGAAGAGGATTCAAGGACGCCCCAACGATTTGCTGGAACTTTACCGAGAGGTGACCAATGATGATGACCGCACCGCCCAGCGTGGCAAGATAAGGAACATTCAGCTCCCTGCCATTAGATATTTTACTTACTATCTTGCCACTAGCATTCTTGGTAGGGAGAACACCAGCAACATTTCTAATTATCATCTTGCTTTTCTGGCTGCTGCACTTACTGGTAACACATCTTATAATCTTGGTGCTCTCATTGCTCGTCGTTTAGCTGCTAGTGGACCCATCTATGGAGGGATTGTTGCTTCACGAGTTATTGCATATCTAGGCCTTCCTGTTGATCCTAATGATGAGTTGTTACCCCCATTTAGACTCAACCTTGCTGCCATGAAAGATCATCAATTTGTTACTAAAGATTCTTGTGAAAGAAACCTAGTCTATAGGGTTTTATTTACTGATGGGGACGAAAGGACGGTTCCTTTGCCGCAGCCCGTTTTGTTTGGTCTTAACAGGAGATTGTGGTCGCGCTCAAAGGAGGAGTTGGATGAGCAGCTGAGGTTGCTTGGTTTCCATGACCAGCACGACTCTGAGCACCAGGAGGATGGGTCGGCCGCCGACCACTACACCGTGCACTACACCGGTGCGTCGTCGAGTTCATATCAGGACGAAGACCCTTCTTCGTCATACTACGGAGGCGCCACTTCGTGGCCACGTTGGGATTGATCTCCACTTAGGCCAAAAGCCTAAGCTTGGGGGGAGGTATACCGACATCTCACTCATTTACATATCATATCCTGTCGGTACTTTGTATATCCATGTTTCGATTTTCTTTCTTTCTTTTTGTGTCTTCTTTTATTCGCTTTCCAAAACACAAAAAGACCAAAAATATTTCTGTTGTTTCTCTCTATTTATTTCTTTAGTTCCTATTATTAGTTTGCTTGACTTTTAATTTCGGTTTGATATTCGAAAATCCAAAAAGATTTTGCTTTGTTTGCTTGTTTCCTTATGTTCTTGTTTTAAATTCGAAAACACCAAAAATATTTGTCGTTCTTCTTCGGTTTTGTAAAGTTTGCTGCAGAGTTTAGCGGTCTTCGATGACTCCATGGAGCTTGGTTATCATTTCATATTATTCGAGCCACACAAGTGAAAAGCAATTATGACGATCTACGACAATTCGAGTTGGGGTGAGAGGCTGGTATGAACTCTATTTGTTTTCATTTTTGTACATATACTCATCCATGTGAACATGCTTAGTTGGTTCATGTGAGGTATATGTCATTTAATGGATGCTTAGTAGTTTATGTTCTCTTATGATCAGTTCCAATTTATTAATAGTGGGTGGCATGTTATATAGATGTTGCTTGCATTGTTCTGTTCATAAAAGGGTATGACATTGTGGTATCCTCCTCTGAATAATTCATTTGAATTGACTTGGCACATGCTCACGCATGCATATGACTGAAAACAAAAAGTCAATAAGCCTCGATGATTTACTTTGCCTCAGAGTACTTGTATCATTTTTATGCCTCCGTTAATTTTATTTTGTCGCAAGCATGATTATGACGGTTATTGCTCTCTTGATTGTCGCTTCCCAGTCTATTGCTAGCCTCCACTTGTACTGAGCGGGAATGCTGCTCGTGCTTCCAAATCCCTGTAAACCAAGTTATTCCAAAGAGTCCACCATAAATACCTATGCATGGCATTTCAAACCATTCAAGTAAATTTTCATGTGCTACCTTTAAAACCTTCAAATTACTTCTCATTTTGTGACACTGTTTTTAGCTCATGAGGAAGTAGTAGTTGGGTTTGTTATCTTCCATACTAAATTAAGTACCCCGACTTGCATGCTTCATCTGCTTGTCACTAATTTTGCAAAGAGCTGGTTAGACCATTATAACATCAAAAAGCTAAACAAATAAAAATAGGCACTCCTCCATGGTATGTGATTGTTGGCAGGCACCCGAGGATTCGGTTAGCCATGGTTTGTGAAAAGCAAAGGTTGGGAGGAGTGTCATACTATATAAGTGCATGCTATAAATGCTTAATATCAACAATTCGGAACCGCTCTCAACTTGTTTAGTATGGAAGATAACAGAAACTCTATTGCCATTCGTTGACAGGAACAACCACCTCCCAAAACATTTTTACTTCTGTTTTAAAAATAAAAAGCTCTAGCACATGTTAATCCCTGCTTCCCTCTGCGAAGGGCCAATCTTTTACTTTTATGTTGAGTCACCATCCTTTCTTTGAGCACCTTCTCGAGAGCATAATTGTCATTCTTAGTGTAATGTGCTTGTCCCAGAATGCGGTTAACTGCGGTATAACTCTGATGCTTTTATCTTTGATAATCTTTACTTCTAGTCTTCCCTTGAACTTCAGAGGTGCCTGGGCATTTATGTTTTGCTGTACAAATACGGGCAAGCGAGATACCACCTTATCATATCTTATTATGAGCATTGCAATCCTGCTGATAGATATGTTTCATGTTGTTTATTATTAGTATGTTGGTATCTTTTCATGATTGACATAACTATTAGGTGACATTATTTGCATGTATCTTATTATGAATTGCCTATGTACTTGTCCACATAGTGAGAATATATACACCATATGAAGCAAATGTGTTCGTGAAAGTTCTTTTATCGCACTCAGTTGTTAACTGAATTGCTTGAGGACAAGCAATAAGCTAAGCTTGGGGGGAGTTGATACGTCCAAAACGTATCTACTTTCCCGAACACTTTTGCTGTTGTTTTACCTCTAATTTGTGTGATTTGAATACAACTAACGCGGACTAACGCTGTTTTCAGCAGAATTGCCCTGGTGTCTTGTTTTTGTGCAGAAAGTCAACTTTCGGGAAAATCCGTGGAAATTATCGCGAAGCCCCTATTTCACCAAAAGACCCACGGAGCCAGAAGACGAGACGGAGGGGGGCAGCGAGCCGCCCTCACCACGTGGCGGCGCGGTGGGCCCTGGGCCGCGCCACCACCTGGTGAGGCCGACTCGGCCACGCCCTCGGCTCCCCCTCTGGACTACATAATCCCCTTGACCTAAAAACGCCGGGGGTTCGACCATATTTCCAGAAACACTCCAGAGCTCCGCCGCCATCGAAAACCCTATTTCGGGGACCAGAAACTCCGTTCTGGCACTCCGCCGGGACGGGGAATTGGAGGAGATCATCATCATTACCGACGCCTCTCCATCAACCATCCATGACTCCCCCATCCATGTGTGAGTAATTCCCGCTGTAGGCTGAAGGGGATGGAAGGGATTGGATGAGATCGTTCATGTAATAGCTATAAGATTGTTAGGGCATGGTGCCTAGTATCCGTTGTTAGTACTTTTATGTCATTGTTGCAACTTGTTATGCTTAATGCTTGTCACTTAGGGCCCGAGTGCCATGATTTCAGATCTGAACATGTTTTTCTATCATGAGGATAATCATTGTTTTAGATCATATCTGCAAGTTGTATACACATATTATTGTCCGAACCCGAGGCCCCAAAGTGACAGCAATTGGGACAACCGAGGGGATGGTGTGATGTGAGGATCACATGTGTTCACGGAGTGTTAATGCTTTGCTCCGGTACTTTATTAAAGGAGTACCTTAATTACCAGTAGATTCCCTTGAGACCCCGCTGCAAACGGGCTGGTAGGACAGAAGATGTTGTGCAAGTTTCTCATTGCGAGCACGTACGACTATATACGGAACACATGCCTATGGTTACTTAGTACTTGGATGCTTTATTATTATTTACCTGCAAATGCCTTGTCTTGATTATTACATGAATCATCCTATCCATGCAGCGCCCGTTCATCCATCACTATGCCTACAGTATTTTAATCCTGCTGTTTACTGCAATCACTACTGCTGTCTTTATTACACTGCTGCTACTATTTCACTACTGCTACTGCTATAAAACTGTTGCTACTGATAATCTGTGTCGAGCAAGTCTATTTCCAGGTGTAGCTGAACTGACAATTCATCTGTTAAGGCTTATAAATATTCTTTGGCTCCCCTTGTGTCGAATCAATAAATTTGGGTTTTACTTCCCTCGAAGACTGTTGCGATCCCCTATACTTGTGGGTCATCACCCCCACGGCGAACTGCTTGGAGTGATCGCCGGGTGTGAAATCTACCATCTTTGTATCCTGAGCCGACTTAAATTTTTCTTTTTCTTCAACTGTTGTCCTTTGCAATACTGTTATGTCTTCTGGATTTACTTGAGACTTGTAAAATTTCAATTCTTCCGCTGCACAGGCCTGCTCAGCCAAGGCGGCATCACCCTCATCGCACTCTGCGGCCATCTCCCGGCTTCCATGGACTGTGATGATCCCCTTGGGACCCGGGATTTTCAACTGCAAATACACATAACACGACCTAGCCATGAAGCGGGCAAAGGCGGGTCTGCCAAAGAGAGCATGATATGGGCTCTGCAACTTCACCACTTCAAACGTAAGCATCTCTGAACGATAATTTTCCTGTGACTCACCAAAGGCGACTTCCAATGTAATTTTTCCTTCTGGTCGTGCCGACTTTCCAGGAACAATACCATGGAAGATTGTAGACGTTGGCTGCAACTGTGATTCCCTGAGACCCATACGCAAGAAAGTCTCGTAATACAAGATATTGATACTGCTACCTCCATCCATGAGCACTTTGTGTAAAACATAACCTCCCACTTGTGGTGCCACCACCAGGGCTAGGAGACCCGGGTGTTCCACCACTGGCGGGTGATCAGCCCTGCTCCAAGTGACAGGATACTCAGACCACATTAGATACCTCGGAACTGCTGGTGAAACTATGTTAACCGCCCTTTTGACTAACTTTATGTCTCGCTTTGTGGCATTAATAGTGTGGACATGGTACTGGCCAAGCTGCTTTGGGTTCTGCTGAAAACCACCTTGATCCTCTCGATTCTGATTGTTTCCACTGTTGCCGGGTCCTGTATTTGCGTTGGGAGGTGGCCTGTTTGCCGGGTTACCACCCGGGCCAGGTCCTCCTCCACGACCGCTGCCGTGCAACGCCCTCTGTATCTCCTCGTTTTTCCACCTCTGCAAATCCACGCACTGTTCCAGAGAGTGATTGGCGGGTTTTCCCATCTTACTGTGATGGGGACACGGCATCCTGAAAGCTTCAAAATGACTGGTGGGACGAGGTGGGCCTCTATAGCTGTTGTAGTTTCCATTGTTACCATTGTAATTTCCATTGTTACCTTGATAATCATCTCTCCCGGGCCTCTGGAACCCGGCATTGGTATTAGCCACCAAATTCGAGTTACCTTCTCCATACGATCGCTTGTGCTGATTACCGTTGTTATTGTCGTTGTTGTTGTTTTGTCCACCACCATTGTTGTTCTTTCCTGCATTGTTCACGGTACCTTTCCCCTTATCTTCCTCATCATCTCTAGTTTTATCTATAGAAGCGTGCTTGTTGCATGCCTCCATTATCTCTCCCATAGTAATCTCTGAAACCCGGCCGCTATTCTTCATGCGACCCAGTTTCTGCACCAAAGGCTCATATCTGCAAGTTTTCTCCATAGACTGCAACGCGCTCCTGGGGTTAATATCTGTGGATGAGTGAAGGATCTCCGTGACCCGGCTCACCCACTTGCGAGCAGACTCGCCTTTCTTCTGAATGCACCGATCCAAATCCTCCAGAGTATAGAGACGCTTGCAAGTTCCCTGATTTTTTTTGATAAAAGCCGCCTTCAACTCACTCCATGAATTGATAGACTTCTCTGGTAAAGTATTGAACCATAACTTTGCCGCTCCATCTGACATCATAAGATACATGAACTTGGCCTGGATATTCTCTGAAGCATTGCGAATACACACTGGGGTCATAATTTGAAATTTTGCTAGGCTCTTTAAACTTTTCCGGGTAAGGCTCCGCTCTAATGCGATCTGACAAACACTTCGGGCCGGCTAAGACTGTTGTAGAAGATACCTCACCCGGCCTTCCCAATGGTGCTGGTGAACTTACTGTTGTTGCGGCCGCAGGCGCCGCGCCGGCTCCACCGGCACGTGCTGCGGAATTTGCTGCTCGTCTGGCTCTCGAACTATCAACAATGGCTTGCGCAGCTGAGGCGGCGGGAGCAGACTGTCTGGGCGGTGGTGGCGGCGGCTGCTGATTTGCCTGCTCCGCCCTCCGTCTTGCAGAACTGGTCTCGTGCTGCCTCGGGCTCTCTCCCTGCCGGCTCCTCGAACGGCTGTTATATGGTGTTCCATGTAATCCACTCCTGTTATCTGGATAATTTACTTGCTGAACCACAGCTGTACGTAACATGTCAATAGCTCGCCGGGTTTCGACTTCTCGTGGTGAATCTCCTAATGGAATACGATCAAGTGCCAAAGTAGCTACATACACATTATCTGTAGGATTGTTATAATGCCCCGGCGGCGTATGAAATCTGGGTGAGGGTGGTGGCATAGCTCCTCCGGCTCCAGTGTTGCCTCCGGCTCCTCCGGTAGGCGGCCTGGCTGACCCGGCAATGTTGCCGGGTAATGCTCCTCCTGCATATCCTGTGGCGACTCTAGCTGCTGGAACCTCTTGTACCGTCCTGATAGGTTGACCACGTGGTGTAATAAACAAAGCCGTCGGATTCAATGTCTCACCTTGAAGTGGAAAACGAGTCTGATGCCTCCCCTGCTGCACCCGGGTTACATTGTTTTGGCGATTCTCCATGGCGCTCGTGTTGTGACGGAGGCGACTCTCCTGCTCGTCCAACTGACGCTGCCTGGCTATCATCTGCTCCTTTTCTGCTGTGAACTCCCGCCGCTGTTGCTCTAAGGCACGGCGTGCGGTGTCCAGCTCTCTAGCCCGGGTTGCAGCATTCTCTGGGGTTACCACTGCTTCAAGTACTGTAGGATCCAACACTAGATTGTTACTAAAAAGAGCTGGGTGGGGTGGCACATTGGATGTCCCCTCTCCGGCTGATCTATTCATCAGGAACCGAAATTGATTCATGCGACGTGCTGTGTCCTCGCTTTCCGACGAAACTGATGCTCTTTCTCCATCAACCCCAGCCTGCGGCGGGTTATACATCACAAGTTGGTTCTGTGGCGGTAGCTGTTGCTGATTCTGCGCCAATGTCTCCGCCGTTGCCACCGCAGTCGCTGAGATTGAAGCCGGGTCAAGATTCGTGGCGGGTGCTGTGTAAACTCCAACCCAACGAACCGGACCTGGGATGATTCATACTCCTCTTCTTCTATTCCATACCCATAGCAATCCTCGAACAACTCCAAGATTGATTATGCGTCCTCATCGGTCACGTCACGCGGTACCCATGCCGGCTCCTCCGGCTGGGCCTCCTGCGTGATGACTGGAAAATCGACCTCCGCCGTGCCTACTGACTCTTCTCCATCCAATTGAACCATGGTAGAAGCTCCTGATACAGACTCGTACGCGCTTTCCTCCATGCCGGGTCTCGAGGCGTGCACCATGCCTACGAAGACGTTGATCCGGCCTATGGGGATGACGTCGCCGGTCTCGATCTGATCCAACTCCAAGCTCCACCCGAAATCGTCGACGATGCGTTCTCCTTGTGAATCGATGACGATCTCGCCGATGGCGAGTCTCTCCATGCCGTGTAGAGCTTCTCCCGTGATGTAAACACCTTTAGGCTCAGGCCCCACGGTGGGCGCCAACTGTCGTGGTTTTGTCATGGCAGATGTTACCAGGGGGTAACTTAGGTGTGGGGTTTTTAGAGCACAGGTGTACAGAAGATTGTCTCGCTCCACGGTGACACAAGATTTACCTAGGTTCAGCCTCTCCATAGGAGATAACGACCTACTTCCTGCTTCTCTCTTATTGATATGAGGATCTCGTAACCCGGCAAGCACAAGTCACCGAGTTACAAGTCTAGGTTACAAAGATGTCTCGATATCTCTCTACTTGGGGATTCTCTCTTGCTTGTTGCTTATGGCTTGTAACTTGTCCTCCCCTAACTATGACCTAGGAACCGGCTTATAAAGACTGCCGGGTCTCCTGGTCGCGTACAACGTAAAACCGGGTTACACCCGTACTAGGAGTCCTATTCTATCTCCTCTAGTCTTGCGTGTACTCCAAGTCCTGGACTCCGTGACGCGCACCGCCTCTGGGTCGTCTGGAATCTTCCTTGTAAAGGCCGGGCTACTGACAAGCTCTCCGGCCTGTTAGTGTAACCCGGCCCATGGTGATGGTTAGCTGATCTCGCCGGGCCTCCTACCAGGCGGGTCATGCTTCCCTCTTCATGGGCCTACCGGGTTATGATCCCCCCAACAAAGAAGTTCTTTTTCCCACATGGATCATTCTCAATTAGGAATAGATCGGAAATTCGGTTCTGGGAGGATAAATGGCTTGGCCAATCTACTCTCCGAGAACAATATCCGGGTTTGTACAATATTGTGCGACACAAAGGCGACACGCTCGCTAAGTTGATGGGTGCTTCCCCACCAAATGTATCGTTCAGAAGAACTCTATTAGGGCCTAGACAAGCATCTTGGAATGCCTTGCTTCTCCGGCTGGACTCTGTCCAACTGATGGAAGGCCCTGATAAACTTCGATGGAATCTCACTAAGAATGGTAAATTCTCGGTTGATTCTATGTATAGAGCTTTAATCCAGCCTGTAGTCCCAGTCGATACTAATAAGAAAATTTGGAAGATGAAGATTCCACAAAAACGAAGGTGTTTGCGTGGTATCTTCGTCGAGGTGTAATTCTTACAAAAGATAAACTTGCCAAACGCAATTGGCACGGGAGCAGAAAGTGTGTTTTCCGTAGTCATGACGAGACCATTAAACACTTATTCTTCCAGTGCGAGTTTGCTAGGTCTATATGGTCAGCCATCCAGATAGGTTCTACCTTATATCTCCCGCGCAGCGTTGCAAATATTTTTGGCAATTGGCTAAACGGGGTTAATTCTAGGTTTAAACTACTTATTAGGGTGGGAGCGATTGCCGTTATTTGGTCGCTATGGCTATGTAGAAATGACAAGGTTTTTAATGATAATTTTTTTCTTCTGTTATGCAGGTTATCTACCGATGCACAGCTACGCTCCGATCATGGTTGGCCCTGCAGCGTGTGCAGCACCGAGAGCTGTTTTTTGAGGTGTCGTCGCGTTTGGAGGCTGCGGCGAGTGAGTTATTCTCCCAGCATGGATGGCCACATAATTTACGGATCGACCCTCCACCACCATAGGCGTCTTTACAATTTCTCATCATGATACGTAATTCGCCTTTTTAAATTTTCGCTTGCTACGGAACTTTGGAACTTGTTGGGGCTGTGTGCATCCTAATTATGCAGAGACCGGGTGTAATGCTTAATACTCTTAAGTAATAAAATCACTTTATCGAAAAAATATATAAGTGTATCATTCAGGTCACCTTGGCACGTGGAAATATATACGTCTACCACCGGAAAATTTATTTTTGAAATGCCAAAAAGTTCACAACAAAAATTTGGCGTGTATATCTCGACATTCTATTTGCGTACGACAAGTTCCGTGAAACAAAAACATTTTTTGTTACATGTGTAAAAAGACAAAAAAAATGTCTTCTGAAGGTTTTTCGTGAAACAACTTTGTAAGCAAATAAAACATCGAAATGCACGCGCAATTTTTTTTGCGGATCTTTTCAACATTTCAGAATACGTTTAAAACATGTTTTAAAAGCCGGAGCATATGCTCCGGGAGCCAAAAGGCCCTCCAATTCTATCATTCACTTTCTATGCTATGGCACAAAACATGAAGATATATCGGTCGTAAGAGTAAACAAGTAATTCAAACTCTACATACGAGAAAGTGATGCTGTGAGAAGTAAATTATGTTTTTGCCGGGGAGTTTGAATATCCATCAATACTCTACACGGGAGTTCAATATCCATCAATATTCTACTCTCATTTGAAGGTGACGTTGAAATAAAAATATTTTGCCTGGCTCTTTCCACCGATTCGTACTTTTGAGATAGTTGTCCAGTGCATAAATTTAATATATTATCTGGTCCAAGAGGTCTAGAGTTTAATATTCTGCTCACACTGTATTGAAAAAAACGATTCCGTGGGTACACCAAACCCACACTATCTACTAAAATAGCTTAGGCGTGAAGGGGGTGTTGAAATATAGATATATTGTCTGCTCCTTTCCATCAGTTTAGACTTTTGATATAATTGCTAGTGCATGAATTCAATAGATGCCATGGCCAACTAAGCCCACAACGACCCATGTTCGATCAGCCTTTCTTCTCCACTTGAGATTTCTCCCAAAAAAGTGAGAGCACTTCCACTATGAATATCTTCTTCCTCCAACCCCAAGATAGCAAATTCCACAACCACCTCACAAATCAGCCTGACCTCTTCACGATCTTCACAAAGAGATCACCGAGCTAGCAACCAAGTGAGCTAGCATCTAGGAGGCGGTGGACTCCAAGAGTAACATGCTTTCGGACTCTCACTCGAACCAATCAACGTGTAGAGCTCAAACCAATGCACCAAATGCAAAGCAAAGCAACTTGTCCTCACAACCCTTCTCTCTCAAATCTCACCAAAAGAAACTCGTGGAGTGGAGTGATCAGAGAGGAGAGAAACAATGAACGTGTTCAACGAATGACTCCCAGATCCAACCACAACCCCCTTCACTTAGATGGGAGATTGGGAGAGGCAAAGAAAGATCAATGAATTGGGTAAATCTTCGATACAAAAGCCTCCCTTCCATGGGGAGAAGACCCCCTTTTCATAGTCCCACAAAAGTCTGCTTGTCACCATGCGACTAGCCTAAACATGACCCCGAATGATACAGAAGGCTTGTCCAGGTGTTTTTTTTTTACAACTTCGGATAGTGCCGTAGATATGTCCTAGACGTACGGATGTTAGAAACAACCATAACGATCAGTACGAAAAAGGGCTTAACTTTCCGGTATGATCTGATACGAGCACCTTCTCCGACAATCTTTGAATCTTTATGAAGCTAGCAACAAGTCTAGCTCCCCACGTAGATGACAATCCAAGACACACTGATAAGGGGGACATAAAACATGCAAATGTTTGAGAACACTACATACGACATGATCAACCTACTCATCCGATAGCCCCTTTTATATTAGGGCTACCGAGCCTATAACCCGGTCTCATCCACCAAGCACCTTGAGGCCGGTATAAGTAGGAAAGCCAAGCAAAAAGATATCTTTGCTTTACGCATTCCACTTGAGATCGATGAAGAAATTTATGCCTGCATCAAGCCGAAACACTTGAGTAATCGAGATGGATAACCTAGAGGTAGAGGGGTAAATAAGGGGTGAATAAGTTTCTACAAATTGTAATATTTGTTCACAAATTTTAGGCCTTCCGGATAACGAATGTTATGTTGCGGGCCGCCTCCGGTTTCAAGTTCTCCTCGGCCCTGGTCCCCGAGAACAAAATGAGATCAAAATGGTGTGATGTCGGCTACAATGAGGTGGTTAGGGTTTGATTTTTTTTGGAATAAAGGACATAGTTCATAGCTTCCATTAAAGAAGCCTTGCACACAACAAAGTCTGGTTATTGGTGAAATCCAGTTGTGGGGGGGGGGGGGGGGGGGACCTTCTCAAGGTTGGAAACATAGTAGGGGATTCCTACTATCTTCAGCAAGGTAAAACAGAGCTAAAAGAGTACCCAAGACCATTAACAATTAAGCATAAGAACAATCTCAGCTCAAGAGCTTTCCATGAGTACTAAGGTCAGGACTTTATCAACACCCTAGTTCTAGTTTTTTCATGATTATTTGAAAGATTAGATCGCAAGATTATATCCGATTTAGTTAGCATCAACTGAGCTCCAGTGATTCAGCTGTTTTGAAAATATTAAAAAAATATTTATAAGTTTCAAAAAAAAATTGCAAAAAAAATCCAGATGCAGATAATGATGCATCTTTTAAGCATGCAAAACTGGAACGTGAAATTATTTTTATTATGGACTATGAAAATGACCAATTCTGAACATTTGAAATTTTGCATTGTTCAACATACTCAGATCTGTACATCGGTCATTTTTATGTAGCTCGAAATATAAAGTATTTCAAATTACAATTTTACACGTTTGTGGGAGACAACATTGAGCACAACCATGCTAATTTTCAGATTTTTCGAAAACTTGTAAATTGAAGTTTCAATTTTTAAAAATTAAGAGATCACTAGATCTATGCAGCACGAAATCTCCACTAATTTTTTGTAACCTAAGGTCGAAGTCAAAGGATAGCCTGCGTCGATTTGTGGGCTGGGCCGTATCAGTTCCATCGGGCTTGGGAGCCATGATTGGATTGTAACTGTATTATCAGGCCTAATCAATCTGGGAGTAGCTTTGTTGCCACTGTCTCCCTTCTAGCCAATAAGATAGGTACCCCTCAAAAAAAAAAAAAACAATAAGAAAGGTGTTGGTTCCTCGTATAGGGGTGTTCATCGGTTCGAACCATGAAAACCGGAAATTGGTGAGCCAGTTCATTTGCCTTTATTAGCGTCCAACCTGAGCGATCAAGCTAATAGAAAAAATAGAACTGACAGTTTCAGCTGGTTATGGTCTTTCTCAGAATAGCGCTTGTTTTTTCCACAAAAAAGGGTCATACTTGTTGTTTATGAATTCCGACATAAGTTTTTGTGGTCACCTTGCATCATTTTAGAGAAACATGCGGTGCTTAATCAATATGATTCATTTTTGCAGTCCTTGGATGTCATGGACTACTCGCTTCTGGTTGGCGTTGACGAGGAGAAGAATGAACTTGTGATTGGCATCATCGACTTTCTGCGACAATACACCTGGGACAAGCAGCTGGAGACATGGGTGAAAGCCTCCGGCATCCTTGGCGGTCCCAAGAATGAGACCCCAACTGTCATATCGCCGATCCAGTATAAGAAGAGGTTCAGAAAGGCCATGTCGAGGTACTTCGTTGCTGTCCCCGACCAGTGGTCCTCTTAAAGAGCGTCCGTTAATCTGTCATCTGTCACCAAAAACAGCATCGTTCATCCTCCCTGGTAAATTTTTGACCAAGGTGGGGGGTGAATCGAGATGGATAGCCATTATTTGGTTGCTTCTTTTCTCTTTACCTGATGGCAACATTGTTGCAGCTTACTTAGCTGTAGGGGATTCTCATTGCTCGGTCCATGTTGTGAAAGTTTTAGAATCCCCAATTTCTGTTGTTGTATTGATCTGACCCTCGTGGGGGTATATAAGGAGTACAAGACTTGAGAGGCAAGACGCTTATGACTTGGAATACAAGATTGGACTCTAATTTCCTAGTCTATCTCTAGTCGTACCGTACACATATTCTAACATTCCCCCTCAGTCGTAGCGGGAGTGAAACGGACGATTGCGACTGGCTTTGAAGTCTTGTGCGTCCGTCGCCTCCTCCACCTTGTCATCATCGCCGTCCCCTTCTGGTTCCTTCTCTTCCCTCCCGCAGTCACAGCGGGAGTGTCATGGACGCAAGGGATGACGCGGATGCTGTCGACTGGAGCTCTTGAGTTGCTGTAGACGTGTGTATGATGTTGATGTCGAGGTAGCCGAGCGTGATGTAGCCGTGGTCGAGGTTGTCGCGGTCGGTGTAGCCGATAGAGCCGAAGGCGCAAAAAAAATTGCGCGGTTTTGGGTTTTGAGGCGGCGGCGGCAGGGTTTCTGCGGCGGCGGCGGGGTTTTTACCAGGCGGGCGAGGCGATCGTGCGATCGCCCTAGCAGAGCGCCGTCGAAGTTTTTGGGTGGCGGCGGCAGGGTTTCTGCGGCGGCGGCGGGGTTTTTACCAGGCGGGCGAGGCGATCGTGCGATCGCCCTAGCAGAGCGCCGGCGAAGTTTTTGGGCGGCGGCGGCAGGGTTTCTGCGGCGGCGGCGGGGTTTTGGTTTTTGGCGGCGTGCGGCAGCGACTCGCTTGGGAGCGGCGGCAGGCAGGCGGCGGGTTTTTTGTGTCATTGTGCGGCGGCGGCAGCGGATCTGCGGCGGCGGCGGGTTTTGCGGCGTGCGGCTCGACTCGCGTGATGTAGACCTTGACGCTGATTTGTGTTGGCGGTGTAGAACTCGACGAAGATCTTGGTGTAGTCGTACAGCTTGATGTAGCTCGATGTTTTGGCTCGGTGTAGTCCATGTCGATGCGGTGCAGATCGGTTGGCTGGCGTAGATCTTGATGCCGTAGCGGAGTTGACACAGGTCCCGGCGGCGTCGCAGAGGCTGATCGATCTGCTAGCTCCTGGTGCCTGCATGTCCGTGCATGCATGGAGCAGCGTGTGGCATGGACATGGTCTGCCGCGTGCATGCAGTGGAGATGTACGTTGATGGCTTGACTTCTAGTCCCAGCTGTAACTTCTCCGTATGGCCGTGCACGTAGCTCGCGAGGCCGCGTCGAGAGCAGGACCGTAGGCGGCGAGAGCGACGTGCTGCGCTGCTGGATGTCGATCTCGTCTTCACGTTGGAGACAGATCTGCACTGGTTTTCGCCGGAGGACGAGGGGACCTAGATGATTTAGGGATTTATTTGGCTAATTCGGATCTAATCGAGAACTTCGAAAATATGATCTAATCTATAAACTGGATACTAAATCTAGGAACCGATCCGATCTTTGATTGAGACCGGGTGCCACGCCCCCGAGGAGAAGAGATTAATCTCCCCAGGGGCGGCGCGTTGCGGAAGTGGTGGAGAAACCTAGGATCGGCGTCGTGAGACTAACCGCTCTGATACCATGTGAAAGTTTTAGAATCCCCAATTTCTGTTGTTGTATTGATCTGACCCTCGTGGGGGTATATAAGGAGTACAAGACTTGAGAGGCAAGACGCCTATGACTTGGAATACAAGATTGGACTCTAATTTCCTAGTCTATCTCTAGTCGTACCGTACACATATTCTAACACATGTAAATTGCGGTGATCGACGCGGTGTATTTAACGCGGAGATGCACTGCCCTTCTTTTTAGCCCGGCTTCTATACCAACAGTTGTAGGTGAAAGATGGCATATTTTAACATGTAACAGCTCAGTTTCTTCTGTACATTTGCGTTCTTGCCTCGTGTTAGTAGTTGAGAATTTCCTTTACTAGCATATTGCACGCGTGTTACTATGAAACCTGAAAAGACAAAGAAATTTTTGTTGCTATGAAGTACTTTCCTGTTTCAAAATAACTGAAGTTCTAGATTTCTTCTAAGTCAAATTTATCTCAAGTTTGATCAGGTTTATAGACTAATATGTTGATATTTGCAATGTTAGATCTATGTAGTTTGAACATATATTTTATGATGAATCCAATGAAGCTAAATTGGTGTTCTAGATGTTGATATATTTTTTCTATAAATTTGGTTTTTAACTTAAAATAGTTTGACTTAGGATAAATGTGAAACTTCAAATAATTTGGAACAAAGGGAGTACAAAAAAAACCGAGTAGTCTGCCGCCGACCTAAGAAGTCCTCGAAAGATATAGACACCACAAGGACGACCATAGGAGGCAGGTTTTTTTTTTCATAAATGGAGGTTGTACCCCCAGCTTCTCATCCAAGGGATGCACAATGCTTTTTTCATAGTAGGTAGTATGAGCTAAAAATTCATTAGAATATATAAGTGTATCGCAGGCTTCTACCTGGGCCACTTATCGGAACTTCGGGAGGCTTCTACCTCAGCCCAGCCTCCCCTGGGTTCTCCGTCGCTTGGAGTGACTGGGATGGTGGTGGACTCGACTTCGACACAGTCCACCCCGTGTCCCCTACAGTCAAATATTTGGCTCGTATATCTTGACATTCTATTTGTGTACGACAAGTTCCGTGAAAAACGACATTTTTTGTGACGTGTTAAAAGGGTAAAAAAGAAAAATGTCTTATGAAAAACATTTCTTTAGCACCGAGAAGTCATTTTTTCGTGAAACGACTTTTGAGCAAATAAAATATCGAGATGTACGCGCGAATGTTTTGTCGATTTTTTTTACATTTCAAAATACGTTAAGAACATGTTTTAAAATCTCTGGTAGTATATGCTCCGGGGAGCCAAAATGCCCGTCCCATTCTATCATTCACTCTCTATGCTACGGCACAAAACATGAAGATATATCGGCTTCAGAAGTATCTCCTTTCATCATATTCGTCGTCATTGTAATGAATCAGCTCATATCTTAGCTCGCTCTGTGGAGCGTTTTATTTCTACTGTTTTCAGAAACTTTGCTCCGGAATGCATTCGGCGGACACTGTGTAACGATGTGATTTGATTAATAAAGATGCGATTTCCTTCACAAAAAAACCATGAAGATATATCGGTCATAAGAGCAAACAAGTAATTCAAACTCTACACATGAGCAAGTATGAATTGTGAAAAGTAATTTTTTTTTAAACCGGAGTTAACATATCCATCAATATTCTACACTTTGTCGGAGGTGCTATGGCTAAGTAAGCCCACAACGACCCCTCTTAGATCTATCCTTCTTCTCCACCTGAGCTCTCCTAATAAAGTGAGAGCTCTTCCACTATGGATATCTTCTCCCTCCAACCCCAAGATAGCAAATTCCACAACCACTTCACAAATCATCCTGACCTCCTCACTACCTTCACAAAGAGATCTCCGACCTAACAACTACTCCCTCCGTCCACAAAAAAGATGTCTCAACCTAGCTCAAATTTATATGTATCTACATACTAAATCATGTCTAGATACATGCAAATTTGGACTAAGTGAGACATCCTTTTGTGTACTGAGGGAGTACCAAACTGTCTAGGAAGCGGTGGCCTCCAAGATTAACATGCTTCCTGACTCTCACTCCCTATCAACGTGTGGAGTTTAAACCAATGCACCAAATGCAAAACAAAGCAACTTGTTGTCATCCCCTTTTTCTCTCAAAACTCACCAAAAGCAACTCATGCAATAGAGTGATCGGAGAAGAGAGAAACAATGGATGAGGTCAACAAATGACTCCTAGATCCAACCACAACCCCCTTCACTTAGATGAAAGATTGGGGAAGGCAAAGAAAGATCAAGGAATTGGGGCAATCTAAGATACAAAAGCCTCCCTCCCATGGGGAGAACACCCCTTTCATATTCCCACATAAATCTGGTTGTCACCATTCCTGCGACTAGCCTAAACATGATCCCGACTGGTATGGACAAATGTTGAGCCTTGTCCAGGAGTTTTCTAAAAAACTTTGGATAGTGCCACGGGCATGTCCTAGCCTGCGACTAGCCTAAACATGACCCCGACTGGTATGAACAAATGTTGAGCCTTGTCTAGGAGTTATGTAGAAAACTTTGGATAGTGCCACGGACATGTCCTAGACGTACCGACGTTGGAAACAACCATAACGATCGATACGAAAAATGGCTTAACTTTCCCATCTGAACACCTTCTTAGATAATCTTTGAATCTTTTTGAAGCTAACAACAAGTTTAGATCCCCACGTAGATGGTAATCCAAGATGCATTAAGAAAGGGGACGCAAAACATGCAATTTTTTAAACCAGAACGTAGGACATTATCAAGCTACTCATCTGATAGCCTCTCTTTATAGTACGGCTACCGAGCTTCTAACCCGGTCTCTTCCACCAAGCACCTTAAGACAGATAAAAACTAGGGAAAACTAGCAAAGATATATCTTTGACTTGCACCTTCCACTTGAGGTCAATGAATAAGTTTATGCCCGCCTCAAGTAAAAATACTTGAATGATCGAGATGGATAACCTAGAGTAGGAGGAATGAATAAGTTTTTTCAAATTTTAATACTTTGTTCACAATTTAGTCCTTGTGGATACCAAATATTATGTTGCGAGCCGCCTCCAATTTTGGGTTCTCCTCGTCCCTGGTCCCTGAGGATAAACTGAGATCAGAATAGTGTGATGTCGGCTGCAAAGAGGTGGTTAGGGTTTGACTTTTTTTTTTGAATGAAGGGCATAGCCCATAGCTTACAAATCTTGGGGGGGGGGGGGGGGGGGGGGGGGGGCCAAAAACTTCTCAAGGATGGAAACAGGGCGCATAACGCCTACTGTCTTTACCAATCTCAAACAGAGCCAAAAGAGTACCCCAAAACCATTAAAGTCTAAGCATAACCACAATCTTAGCTCAAGAGCTTTCTACAGCTCCTCAGGTTAGGACTTGATCGATATCCTAGTCGTAATTTCTTTCATGATTGTTTGAAAGATTGGATTGAGAGATTATATCCGATTTAGTTGGCATCAGATGAGAGAGACGTTTTGACTCCAGAGCTCACATGCTCATGCACGGTAAAAAAATCGAAAAAATAGTAAGCATTATAGAAAAATCTGGAATTTTTGTGACAAAGAACATATACAAGTTTTGTACATACGTGCAAAGTTTTGTGATAAAATGACACTCGTGTTGCTCTGTGTAGAAAAAAAATCATGGAGCGATTTGGGAGTGAAGGATGACGAGATTGAGGAAGAGGATGACGAGATTGACTCGGGAGAGAGAAAAAGGAGGTGGAAGATATATATGACAGGTGGGCCTTCTTTGTCAGTGAGAGCAACGAAATATTTAATTTTAAAATTATTTATTTTCCATGTATAAATCAGATCCAAGGTTCAAATTAGACCGGAATTTGATAGTTCACAGTGTCAATTTTGGGAATTCAAAATTTAGGGTTTCAATTAGCTTTCAGCTATAAGTTCAAGATTTGTTTTGAACTTTTTGATGGATCAGGCTAATCAATCTGGGAGTAGCTTTGAAGGCCGAAGAAAGAGCCGTTGGACGCCGCCGTGGGTACTTTAGTCATTTCCCCGAGCAAAAAGCCAACCCGCTCCCGCTCCCCCACGCCAGGCGACGACAAGTCGACCAAAAGCGCCCAGGCGCGTGAGCCTCGCCACGTCACCGATCCGCGTGCGCACCAGCTGTCTCTCATGCTCCACCCTCGATCCCACCACCACGTCGCGAATCCCACCGTCCATCCGCGGTCTGCGTTCTCCCGCACACGGATCGATAAAGGCGTTCAAAT
The DNA here is from genome assembly GCA_947311845.1 of Poa pratensis. NCBI lineage: Eukaryota > Viridiplantae > Streptophyta > Magnoliopsida > Poales > Poaceae > Poa > Poa pratensis. Next base: position 131,557,810 of record CAMZMU010000085.1, on the reverse strand, counting down.
AGAAAGGGCAGGCATTAAATATCTGCCCGAGAAATCGTTACACGCGCTCCAGAGCCTATTCAATACGCGGCCAGGTGGGCCCGCACGCCGAAGGGGCCCACGCGTCGGCGATTCGCGGTAGCTACGCGTCATGGAGCTCCAACGTATACGCCGCACATGCTCGCTCATTTCTTATCTACTGCCCCCGCCGCCCTCGTCTCCTCCCCGATCCAAATCCGAAAATTTTCCCTCCCACAGTTCACATCCTCCCCTACTGTAGCCCTAGAGCTGCAGCCGTCGCGGCCATGGCGAACGAGGAGTCCCCCAAGTCCGGTGACCTGCCGCCCTACCCCGAGGTACGTTTTTCCTGTTGCTTCTGGTCGTAGATTCATTCCGCCGTAGATTCGTTTGTTTGTTTGGGTTTTTTTGGTCGCTGGTCGGTGGTTTCAGCGTCTGCATCCCCTCGCAGATGATCCTCGCGGCCATCGAGGCGCTGGGCGACGAGAACGGCTCGAACAAGTCGGCGATCTCGACCTACATCGAGGAGAAGTACCCGGACCTGCCCTCCGCGCACGCGTCCCTCCTCACCGCCAACCTCGCCAGCATGAAGGAGGAGGGCAAGCTCGTCTTCCTCAAGAACAACTACCTCAAGCCCGACGCCAACGCCGCCGAGCCCACCCCGCCAAGCGGGGCCGCGGCCGCCCGCCCAAGGCCAAGGACCCCAACGCGCCGCCGGCGCCGGCCAAGGACCCCAACGCGCCCAAGCGCGGCCGCGGTCGCCCGCCTAAGGCCAAGGACCCGTGGCCGAGGCCGTCAAGAAGGCCACCGCCGGCATGCCAGCAGCGGCCGCGGCCGTCCGGCCAAGAAGGCCAAGGTCGCCGCGGAGGCGAAGCCCGCCCCGGCCGCTGCCGCGTCTGGCGACGCGCTGTCAAGCGTGGCCGCGGCCGCCCACCCAAGGCGAAGTAGTCATTGGCTTCGGTTCTCGAATCTGGCTGTGTTCGCAGCGGCGGTAAGATCTTAGGTGTAACGTGCTCTTCGATTTGTTTAGATCAATGCTCTTCGATTTGTGCTTCGTACTAATTGTTGCCTCGGCTTAGTTGCTCAGTATGTGTTGTAAGCTAATCCGGATGAGTGTGCACAATGGATGATGAATGTTTATTGTTGGTTGTATTTGTTGACTGTGCTGCTGAGAGTGACCATGTTCATTTTTATTGTCCACCTGTTGCTTTGCTTCCGCATTATGATGAAGATGTTTGTGTGTTTGTCGGCTTGGTTGGTTTGACTTGCTCACCATCTGTCAATCAGTGTTGAATTGGTGCTCATGTGCCAGGAGAAAGTTCAGGTGTAGTAGTTGGTTTCATTATTCAATATGTTAGTACTGATCTGTATGGCATGTGATGGATAATGGCCTGAAATTTCTCTTTTATGTCTTCAAAAGAAATTCTTCTACTAGGTTCTTGGGTTGAACTGAAACGTAGTGGCAAGTGGAATTCTTCTACTACTCCTAATCATAATAAGTGTCCCAGTTTTGAACTACCTGAGTTCAAAACTGGGACACTTATTATGGATTGGAGGGAGTAGCTTGGATGGTAAATCAACTTGTGAGGGTAACATTGCCTTCCCGCATGGTTTATGTGCAATGCTGCTCATCATATTTATGTTTAGTATACTCGCTGTTGCAAGATGTAGTTGCTCAGTCTGAGTTGTTCCTGGTTCAAACATTTTCGAGATGAATCTCGAAATCATACTGATTGTTGCAAGCTAATGGTGATGCAAGTTTGTGCATGACTGTTGATAGATGAGGTGTTATAGTTTATTGCGCTTGTGATAGCGGTATGTTATAGTTTATCTTCTGATAGTGACGCTGTCAATATTATCTCTCCTGTTGCTGCTTAGTGAGTGCCCACATGATGTTTGCATTGTTGCGTTTGTTGCTATAGCTTTGCTAAATTTTTGTGGTGGTTATTTCCTGTGTTGTAAAATGGTGGATGTTGAATTGATGCCTCATCTCTCGGAGTGGAATTAAGGCTTCATGATAGCAAGGAAGTCTGAGGTTCTGGGCCATCACTAGAGGGTTATGAAGGATATTGAAAAAACATGTTATAGGAAAGCTTGCAATTATTCATGTTTTAAATGAAAATTTGCAGAAATCGTTTTGGCGGATTACATTTTCTTAAGGAATAACGTTTAGAGGTCACCATGTCAACATCAGGTGGCTGAATAAACCAAACATTACACCTGGATCATGAGAAAGAGCACCCTAGACTAGTTTTTCAGCATCATGGTGTAGTTCTCTTCCCTCGGCGCACACCATCGTACCATTTCATCTCCTATATAATCTCGATGAACACTGGTACATAAGAACAACGAACCACCAGTGATGGTGTTGTGGGTAACTGTCAATAGTCTGATGCTAAGATGATCTTCCGGACACCAAGGTCCAAAGCCAGTGCCAATGTCTCTCGACAAGCTAGCGCATCAAGAATCTGGTGAGGTGCCTGACCACAAGGCCGAGCTCACAGCTAGGGCCTATTTCTTTGCTGATCCTACCTAGTACAAGCCGGTGTGTTCAAGGTGCCAAGCCCAGAAATCTTCCTGTTGACGAGTGTTCAATGGAACTTTACGAATCGCCTCTGAATGTAGTGGGAAACATATCCTCCAATCTCAATATCCCATTGTCCTGGCCCGTTTTTTTTTTTTTTTTTTTTTTTTTTTTTTTGTATCCTTAAAAAAAAGAAACTAAAAGCGGCGGATCCCGGGACTTGGCAGCAACTGCTTGCAGTGCTGTCGGGGGGCTACCCCGGGTAGGGTAAGTTGTGGTATAAAGAGCTCTAAAGAGTGGACCGAGTCAAGGTCAAACCGGGTCAACCAAGTCCCGGAGGGACCGAGACATGGCGTAATACAAATCGGCTTATGACAACCGGGTCACTTAGACCGGGTCATGTTAGCTGGGTCACCTTAACCGACATACCACTGTCGGTCTGCTCTTGTTTATTCTCATGTGCAGGAAAGGGACGAAGATGATCTGGCACAGACTTGCCGGGTCAAGGAAGGAAACCAGGCATATCCATGCCGGGTTAAGGAAGAGAAGAAATCTTACCTCGGATAGGAAGTCAAGGGCTTTTGTCTTTTCGCCTGGCAGAGGAGCACGCCTGGTCGGAGAACCCGGAGCCTGACAGACCGACATACCGGGATGGGACAGCCCGGATAAGCTGGGACAAGACAGAAAGGGTCTGTCATGGCAGAGACGACCCGGAGATCCCGGAGGCGCGAGTCTCCTGCGGGAATCCCGGAGATCTCTGCAGGAGCACGTGAAGCCACCGTGGAGGACAGAGCCGTTGCCTACAGGACTGCTATAAGTACCCCTGTACCTCCTCCTGCGTGAGGGACGGAAGAAGAAAGAGCTCATTTGCCCCCTTTGTGTGTAGCTTCATCTTCTACCTCGTACCATTGTTCATAGTCTAGCAATACAGCTCAAGGAGCAGATCTTGTACTTGTGCTTGTGCTTCACCCATACACATCGAGAGACAGGCAGGAGTAGGGGTGTTACCTCCTCACGAGGGCCCCGAACCTGGGTAAACCGCGTGTGTGTGCTTGTGTGTTCTTGGTTCGATGTTCGTCCGTGCGCGCTTCTCAGCGTGCAAGCCCTCCCCGGATACCTCCAGCGTCCTTTCGGCCCCACACTTAGCCATACCTATGGCATCTGCCGTGACACCACCACGACAGTTGGCGCCCCCCGTGGGGCCAGCAGCGGCGCTGGCTGGAGTCTTCATCCGGACGGGTTCCATCACCACCTCCGGCGAGCGTGTGCTCAGCGGGTTGGTGTGCAAGCTCGGCGACATGCACTTCGTCAGCGACAACGCCGGTTGTTTCGGCGGCATGCCTCTCCCGGTCAACGGCTGCCTCATCGCCTTCGGCTCCCTCCACACCTACGTCGCCACCGAGCTCGTCCGCAAGTACCCCGCGCGGGTGCTGGAGGCAGAAGATCCTCCTGCTCTCTGTGCGGCTCGCGGTCGGCGCATCACTCGCCCTGGGAACTGCGCAGAGGTCATGATGACCGGAACTGTGGCTGGAGCTGGTCTGGAGGATGATGCCGAGACTCCGGAGAAGACAGTTAGGACGGCCAGGCCACCCCTGGAGAGGGTGACCTGGGAGCAGGGCGGCACGTCCGCGGTCAGGCCTCTTCCTTTGGATAAGGTGATCGAAAGACTCGCCGTTCCCATAGTACCTGGTACGGGTGTAGCCTGACGAGGAAGAGTTGGAGCAGCAGCGCAAGGACCTGCATGCTGAGGCCTTGGAAATGGCCAAGACTAGAGAGGAGTTTGATAGATCAATGCGTGAGTATAACAAGGCTCATGGCCTTGATGCTGCTCACATGGCTGATGTGCGTAAGAGAGGCAAAGGCCTCAATGTAGAGATGGCTAGAGATGATAGATCCGGGTCAAGTACGACTCGGGTAACGGCAGCAAAGCCGAATTATAGCTCTCCTGCCAAGACCCTTAGAGCTGCAGAGGCAGCAAGAGCTGAGCTAGCCGGTTTAACCGGCGAAGCTTACCAGAAGCAACAAGCAAGAGTGAATGAGTTGGTGGCAATAGCCAACCGACAGAATGAGGCATGTTTGAAGGGCAACACCATGGCTGGGGGTTCCCAGATTGTACACTCGGCTAAGGCCGGCAGTCAGAGGTCCAAAGGTCAAGCTTCCTCGCCGCATCCGAGTAGAGATCGTAACCCGAGTGTAAACCGGGAAAGAACAAGCAGATCCAGACCTACAACTCGGACTATGCTGAAAAGCAGATGGCCGGGCAGAACGGTGCAGGCGGGCGAGGAGTAACCCACCTCAGGGAAATCCGGGTCAGGGGAATCCCAATCCAGCAGGCCGAGGACCACCACCTCGGTATCCGACTCAAAACCATGGTCAGCAACACCCAAATGTTGCGCATTTTCAGGAACCGCATGGTGTTGACCAAAGGAACAACCGATATGATGATGGCAATTCGGCTCTGGAGAGAGCCGGATATCAGAGATATGACAATTGATGGTCCCGAAGAGCAAGGCTTTGATACCTGCAAAATAAACGGGATTAGGTTGAGACTCCAAGTGCAGAGTGTATAGTAAGTGGAAGACAGTTTTCCCCACGAGGGGTGACTCGAGGGTTTAATATCGAACTCTCGGGGAATCTGAAGTGGTAGATTTATCTTCTTATCCTTCTTTTGGTTACCTACAAAACAAGGTTAGATGTTTTGGTCCTCAACCTCACCTGTGGTTGTCAAGCACAAGGTGTAAGAATGATATCAGGATAGTTATGCAATGCAAACAAGAAATAAATATGCAATGATGGTGGATGCAATGATAAATGATATTTTTGGGTTTTTGAATGATGTATGCAAGATGAAAAGTATTTTTGTATTTTCGGATTTAATGATGGCTGAAAATAGAAAAGTGGTATATGGTGTTGGAAAGGTGTTTCTTATGATTAAAAATGGACTGGGGTTCATGGTTTCACAAATGCACTCTCTCTTTATAAAGTGGTAGACAATGGAACACACAAGTTAACATATGAGATTGCAACACAGGGTTTGATAACAAGTTACTTAGATATATGGGCATCACGTCCTAACATAGAGATCTTTTGGTTATTAACCTCTCTTATACTCCACCAAGATGCGAACTAAATCATAACACCTCAGTAATTAAGATAACTCAGAGTATAGCATTAAGTATCATGACATGAAGTGAAAATAAGAACATGCTAGATCTAGTCATGGAGTAGTGGCAATGGTCACGCCCACATCCCCGGTAGCATGGTATTTTAGTTTATCCCTAGTGAGGTAACAAAGTAAGGTAAAGATACCAAAGTGGATCGCAGAACTTTCTCTCACGTTCACTGCACTAGCCACCCCCCGTTACTCCAACTAATGCACACGTTCCCCCACACACGCTCTCATAAACATGCTTGATCAAAACAAGTAGACAAGAACGGGGTACATAATATGCATCTATACTCATAACTGAAACAAACATTGCAATCTCAAACATATATTAACTCATAAAGATCCACCACAAAGGTATTACAACGGTGACCGTAATCATGTTCAGCAGCTCATACGGTGCTAATTAGTGAAGCTCAAGAGAGGAGAGATACATAAGTTACTTCCACAAACCCATAGTCCAGAGGTGGACTACTCCCTCTTCATCATGGAGACGGTGGAGAAGTCGATGGAGAAGATGGAGACCACGCCGGCAGCGCCCCGCCGGAGTTTTCCCCCTCCAATCTGCAGCTCCTGATCTCCGTTTCGGTGTTTCTGTGTTTGTGCGGCGCTCCTTCCAGAGAACGTCGGGGGACCTTTTTTATAGGCGTTTTTAGGTCAAGACGATGTCGGTGGAGCGAAGATCGACGGCAACGGAGCCACGAGGCCAAACGGGTGGGCCCCACGCGGCACAGTACCTGGCCGCGTGGGCCACCCCGTTTGGCCCTCGGCCTCCGTTTGTTCGCTTCCTTCGCCCACAGGTCTTCTTCCTTCCAAATATTGACGCCCGTAAATTTCCAGGTGATTTCGTTGACGTTTGGGTCCCTGAAACATTAAAATAAGAAAACGGGGTTTTCTGCCTGTGCAGGGTTAATTCCATAAAAATAGGAAATAAATGAATATTCCCAAAATCATTATAAAACATTGATATAACCCTTATATGATGCAAATATGATTGGAATATAAGCAATTAAAGTGCAAAGTTCATGTATGCATTTTACATGCATCAACATCCCCAAGCTTAATCCATGCTCGTCCTCGAGTATGAAGATGATAAAACTAACATGGACTTTGCAATTTAATACTTAACAATGATATCAAAGATGATTACTATTGCTACATATAGTCAAATGATTCATTCTTCAAAGGAGTAGCAATATGCAAATAGTTTATGAAGTGATATCAAGTATTCAAGACAAGGATGTTCATTGATAGTTCACAAAGTGTAACATGGTAGCAAGTAATATGGAACACATGTATGCATAATGATAAGTAGAACATCCTACAATGGTCATAGAGTGTAGATGAAAATCTGAATATGATAGGTGTACACTTTGGAAAGATGTATATGTGAGTAGAGGTAAAGCATGCATAAGTTTCATCCAACTTCCAAACTCTTCTACTTAAGTTAATGATTGCAATAAGGTATTCATTGGTGTCAAGCTCTCATTGCCCCTATCATAGCATCTTGAATGATTAAGGTTAAAGTGAAAGCAAATATGAGTAGTGTGCTTGATAAAGAATGGGTTGAATGTCTCATGCCCCTTGAATACAAGTACTTACACCATGTGTTACTCAACTTGGGAAACAAAGCAAGTTCAATTAAATATCATTGTAAGCATAATAGTATCATCAAGAGCGTCAACTGGGGTACCTCTTGTCCCAAGATATGGAACAAGCCCATATCAAAATGACAAGACAAACAAACAAAATGAACAATCTCAACACCCTTTTTATTTACCATTTGGAATAGTTTTTTATTGCAAGGTGTATCACAGAAGGTTCACCATAGTATGTAAGTAAATTTCCACCATGAATGATGCATGGCTTAGATTAGCGGCCCAGGCGTCTCTCTAACCATTTACACAAACTCATTTAAACTCACTCTATTTCCACATTTATTTCAACATGATAAGCATCCATAGACAAAAGCACATGATATCAACTAAATGAGATGAAGAGCGTGTTGAAAGCTTGCCATGTGACAGCACATATGGGCTAACTTCCAACCCAAAACATTCATCAAGCCACAAACATCATAATCTTAATCACAATGGGTCAAGTTTTATTATGCAAATAAAAGAACATTGTGCATCAAGTTCGTGAGAGCTATATAACCAATTTTTTTCCATTGCAATCAATAACATAAACATTTTCATTCAGAGGTAAGATAACACAAACAACATGTTAAACATACTCGGAATAGCATAAAGCCAATAGGTAGATATGGTGGACTCACTGGAATAACTTTGGTTGAAGGTGTTGGAAACAAGTTTTTGCTTGTTGGAGTTTTTGGGCTAGCAAAAGGGAGAAAGTTGACCATCTAGATGCATGCATGAGTGTCCATAGAACTAACTAATCCATGTTAAACCAAGTGAAATAACAATCAGCACCAAAACATGAATAAGTGATAGCTCTACAAAAAGAATTTGCAAACTATTACTCATAAACAAGCTCATGAATCATGCAACTATATGTATCATTAAAAATCAAGTCAAACATCCCTTTTCCCAATCTTATAAAAGCATCCAACATATTTCAACCCATATTTCCAGTAGCTCTCTCATATATAATTGATAGTGTGGTGGTCTCTCAAGACTCAAAAAAAACAAAAAACGACGCTCCAAGTTTATGCGATAAAGTGTTTCGATCGAAAAACAGAAGTTGGACGTGTGCAAACCGAGAGTGTGTAGGTCCAGCGGGGTTGTCTTCACATCCCCAAGCTTATGGTCTTCACCATCCTTGGATAGCTCTTGGTGCATCTCCTCCAATCCCTGTGAAAAAACTTCAAAACACCGTTTCTCCCATCTCTTTTCTGTGGGGTGCATTAATAGTGATAAACAAATAGGTTCCTTGCTGCATATAATCCTTGAACAAAAATTCATATGACATGTCCAGAAAGTGTATAATGTTGTATGCCTACTCATAAACTCAATTGGATCAAAAAGATTCAACTTAAAAGCTCAAAGCATGCATCAAACAAAATGGGACAGAATCTGTCCAGAAAAACAGCAGCAGCAAAACGTATTTTTCTACCCTACCAAACTTTCTCGAAAAATTCCGAAAAAATTCATGCATACAGAGGATGAAAAGTTGCAACTACAGTTCAAATATGAGCTCATTCGGAGTTACAGAATAAGAATTAAAAATCATACCGTGCACTGACTCGTGCAGGAATAAAATCTCCGAACGCTATAAGCAACTTTTTCAAACCAAAAAGGGTAAAACTTGGCACTTTATTAAAAACTCCAGAACCTAACTAGACACAAAATCTCTTGTTACAGCAAGAGGACACAAAGAAAAATCACACACAAAAATAACCGGGTTGCCTCCCGCAAAGCGCTTTCTTTATAGCCATATAGCTAGGCTTCTTACTTGTTGTTTTATTGTGGACGAAGCTCATGAGGGAGCTTGAACTTTGGTGGTTCCCTCTTCCTTGGAAAGTGTTCCATGCACTTCTTGTGTGGAAACTGAAACTTTACATTCCCTTCCTTTGAATCAATGATAGCACCTGTGGTACGAAGAAAAGGTCTTCCAAGAATAATAGGACTAGAGGTTTTATTCCCCATATCCATGATTAGAAAATCCACAGGCACAAAAGTCATATGTAACTCTACCATAACATCACTTACTTTTCCCAAAGCATGTTTAATAGAGTCATCAGCAAGTGCTAGTTCAATAGAGCATTTTTCAAGATTTTTCAATTCAAGCACTTCATATAGTTCTTTAGATAAAACAGAGACACTAGATCCTAGATCAAGTATGGCATGGTGTGTCTCTTTTCCAATAGTTACTAGTACCTTAGGTATCCACATATCCCCAAGCTTAGGTGGTATCATAGCCTCTTGGTTGTACCTAGCAATCTTTTCTTTCAAGACATGATTAGCAATATAAGAACCAAAACCTGCTTGGTTAGTGTTGATGGAAGGATCACTTGCAAATTTTTGTAAGATAGATATTAATTCATGCAAGCTACAATTTTCTAAGTCAAGCAAAGGATCCTTGACTTCATTAAGCATTTTAACTTCCTCAACTTTCTTTTCCCTATTGTATAGGTTGAATATTTCATAACGGTCATCAAAGACATCTTCAGGTACTTGGGCTTTTTCTAAACTTTCTTTAATTTTCACTTCCAAAAGCAAGCCATCAAGTAGAATGTAAGCATCAGCAATAGTAACATTTATGAAAGAACCCTTACATTCCTTATCCAAAAAGAGTTTAGAGGTTTCAGACAATCCTCTATAAAATATATGCATGAGCATCCAATCTCTCATGCCATGTTCCATTCCATAAGCTATACCTCTAAACCTTTCCCATGCTTTTACCATAGGTTCATCCTCTTTTTGTTTAAAGGTGATAACTATTTGTCTAATATTGTAAACCATTTCTGAAAAACAAAACCTTTCAATGAATGAAGCTTTTAGGTTAAACCAATTGCTAAAATTTTAGGTGGCCATTTTAATATCCAATCTAAAGCTTTTCCAGCTAAGGAATAAGGAAAAAGCTTTACTTTGATCACATTAGCATTGGCATGAGTCAAGTTTAACACTTTGCATCTTTCATTAAATTTGTTAAGATGGAGTAGAGCATTTTCTTTCGGTTTCCCAGAAAAACGGTGTTCATAAATCATTTTAGTGACATTAGGATCTACCTCAAATTCTCCAACTGGAATATTCATATCTTGAGGAAAGTTCCTAACACTAAATGGCCAAAAGGTTCTTTTTTCCATTATAGCAAGTTTTTTTTGGTATTTTTGATTTTTTATGCAAAACTGAAATAAATATGATATGATATGCAATGACACTAACAAAACAAATAAATTGCTTTGTAAGTAAAGATGGATAAGATGGTGCTCACGTAGGTGCAACCTCCCCAAGCTTAGGTGTTAGCACAAGTTGGTGACGTTGACTTTGTTGTGAGATGAATGCGATGATGCACACCCTTGGATAAATCTCTCAGCTACGATTCCCCGGCAACGGCGCCAGAAAACGTCTTGATGGTCCCGAAGAGCAAGGCTTTGATACCTGCAAAATAAACGGGATTAGGTTGAGACTCCAAGTGCAGAGTGTATAGTAAGTGGAAGACAGTTTTCCCCACGAGGGGTGACTCGAGGGTTTAATATCGAACTCTCGGGGAATCTGAAGTGGTAGATTTATCTTCTTATCCTTCTTTTGGTTACCTACAAAACAAGGTTAGATGTTTTGGTCCTCAACCTCACCTGTGGTTGTCAAGCACAAGGTGTAAGAATGATATCAGGATAGTTATGCAATGCAAACAAGAAATAAATATGCAATGATGGTGGATGCAATGATAAATGATATTTTTGGGTTTTTGAATGATGTATGCAAGATGAAAAGTATTTTTGTATTTTCGGATTTAATGATGGCTGAAAATAGAAAAGTGGTATATGGTGTTGGAAAGGTGTTTCTTATGATTAAAAATGGACTGGGGTTCATGGTTTCACAAATGCACTCTCTCTTTATAAAGTGGTAGACAATGGAACACACAAGTTAACATATGAGATTGCAACACAGGGTTTGATAACAAGTTACTTAGATATATGGGCATCACGTCCTAACATAGAGATCTTTTGGTTATTAACCTCTCTTATACTCCACCAAGATGCGAACTAAATCATAACACCTCAGTAATTAAGATAACTCAGAGTATAGCATTAAGTATCATGACATGAAGTGAAAATAAGAACATGCTAGATCTAGTCATGGAGTAGTGGCAATGGTCACGCCCACATCCCCGGTAGCATGGTATTTTAGTTTATCCCTAGTGAGGTAACAAAGTAAGGTAAAGATACCAAAGTGGATCGCAGAACTTTCTCTCACGTTCACTGCACTAGCCACCCCCCGTTACTCCAACTAATGCACACGTTCCCCCACACACGCTCTCATAAACATGCTTGATCAAAACAAGTAGACAAGAACGGGGTACATAATATGCATCTATACTCATAACTGAAACAAACATTGCAATCTCAAACATATATTAACTCATAAAGATCCACCACAAAGGTATTACAACGGTGACCGTAATCATGTTCAGCAGCTCATACGGTGCTAATTAGTGAAGCTCAAGAGAGGAGAGATACATAAGTTACTTCCACAAACCCATAGTCCAGAGGTGGACTACTCCCTCTTCATCATGGAGACGGTGGAGAAGTCGATGGAGAAGATGGAGACCACGCCGGCAGCGCCCCGCCGGAGTTTTCCCCCTCCAATCTGCAGCTCCTGATCTCCGTTTCGGTGTTTCTGTGTTTGTGCGGCGCTCCTTCCAGAGAACGTCGGGGGACCTTTTTTATAGGCGTTTTTAGGTCAAGACTATGTCGGTGGAGCGAAGATCGACGGCAACGGAGCCACGAGGGCCAAACGGGTGGGCCCCACGCGGCCACAGTACCTGGCCGCGTGGGCCACCCCCGTTTGGCCTCGGCCTCCGTTTGTTCGCTTCCTTCGCCCACAGGTCTTCTTCCTTCCAAATATTGACGCCCGTAAATTTCCAGGTGATTTCGTTGACGTTTGGGTCCCTGAAACATTAAAATAAGAAAACGGGGTTTTCTGCCTGTGCAGGGTTAATTCCATAAAAATAGGAAATAAATGAATATTCCCAAAAATCATTATAAAACATTGATATAACCCTTATATGATGCAAATATGATTGGAATATAAGCAATTAAAGTGCAAAGTTCATGTATGCATTTTACATGCATCAACAATGCACTGGGAGACAGGTTAGGACCGCGCATGTTGGCGCCGGGTGATGCACGCATCAAGTTGGACAGGCTCCATTGGTCTGAGATACTGGAGGAGCAGGGCCCACCTGGACCTAAATGCTTCGGGCCGAATCATGGGGAGCCGTCGGTGCCGCACTTCCAGTTGCCCCGAGATTCGAAGACCTATGATGGTAACTCCAAGCCAGAGGACTGGCTGTCGGATTATCTTTCGGCAGTAAATGTGGCCGGAGGAAACCGCCGGTGGGCTGTGAGATACATACCTCAGATGTTGGAAGGACCAGCCCGAATTTGGTTGAACAATCTGAGTGAGGGCAGTGTCAACTGCTGGCTGGATTTTGAAGAAGCCTTTGTGAGTAACTTCTCTAGCATATACAAGAGGCCGAATCGGCCACAGCAGTTGGCTATGTGTGTGCAGAGGCAGAATGAGATGACCGAGACTACTTAACTCGGTGGAGTACAGTGCGCAATTCCTGCGAAGGAGTTGTGGAGGCGCAGGCCATTTCATGGTTTGCCCAGGGATGTCGACATGGCTCCATGCTGTGGCAAAGGTTACAAAGGGAGATGCCAGCCACTTTGGCCGAGACAATTCGGATTGCAGACAGTTATGCACTTGGAGATCCAATGCAGCCTCTGCTCAACGCGGCTGAGCCGAGTCGACGAAACCCGGGTAACAGCAGACCGGACAGTTCGGGCCTAATGATAGCCAGAACTTTGGACACAAGAGAAGGGAAGATCGGCCGGATCTTCGGTACGGGTCAAACATGGTTGCAGCAGTAGATCAAGAGCAACCGAGTGCTGGTTGCAGCCAGAGGCCGAAGAACATGGCCACCTTGGGGCAGAACCAAGATGGAAAGAAACCTTGGAACCAAGATACACAACTCCTGCCACTTATGAGGCAATGCTGGATGGACCATGCAGATACCACACCAATGATAAGCGTGGACCGGCACATCACTCGACTCGGCAATGTAGTTGGTACCATAGGACCTTAAGGAAGGAGCTGGATCGGAGGAAACCAGAGGGGTGGTCTCCAAGGCCGCCACTGCCGAAACCTCAGCAGCGTGTTGCGCTGACCGGGGCAAACAACACTCCGGTGAACGGCCGAATCAACAGCAGCAACAGAGGCCGAATGATAACAGGAGGGAACGAATGATGTGAATCAGGTGAACCACGGAGGCAACTATGGCAATGCCGGTTCCTAACCGCCAGAATGAGTATCATGAAGCTCATCACAGTTATGTGGTGTTCGTGACCGAGGCAACTGACAAAAGAGTCGGGCGCGACGCCAGATGGAGGTCAATGCCGTTATGCGGCTGTGCCAAAATATATGCACTGGTCGGATCAGGAGATTACCTGGGGGATAAAAGATCACCCCGAATCATGCCAACCCAGGAGGCTATGCTCTGGTTGTGGACCCAACATTCATTGGGCCCAACCAGAATGTCAGATTCAGCAAGGTTCTGATTGACAATGGCAGCAGTATCAACATCATGTACCGAGATACAATGGTGAGTTGGGTATCACTGCCAACATGTTGTTACCAACCGACACAACTTTTCATGGCTAGTGCCTGGTGTCTCATGTGCACCATGGGTAAAAATGTGGATTGATGTGTGTCTCGGCACCAAGGAGAACTCCAGGACCGAGACTGTCCTGTTCGAGATAGTAGACCTCGAAAGTCCATACCATGCTTGCTCGGCAGGCCAACTCTGGCCAAATTCATGATATCCACCACATGGCTTACCTGAAGATGAAGCTGCCAGGACCGAATGGTATCATTACCATTGCGGGTAATTACAAGAGCTCCATCGAATGTGCCTCGGCTGGCTCTAACTTGGCCGAGTCTCTGATCATAGCTGCTGAGAAGAAAAAGATGAAGCAAGTGGTGGCCATGGCTCAAGTTGCGCAACTCAGCATGCGGGAATGGCCCACATGGAGCAAAACGCGGCGTTCGAGGCGCCCAAGGAGACCAAGAAGATCACTGTTGACCCGGAGCACCCGAGCGCAAGGCTATCATAGGGAGCGGGTTAACGGAGAAATAGGAAGGCGAGCTCATCCAATTCCTCCGTGAGAACCGAGACATCTTTGCATGGTCGAATCATGACCTGGAAGGTGTTCCGAGGGAGTTGGCTGAGCACTCATTATTTGTGAGGCCGAGATGAAGCCCGTAAAGCAGCCGATGCGGCGACTTTCGGACGAGAGAAGGCAAGTGATACAGATGAGCTGACCCGGCTACTGGCAGCCGGATTCATCATGGAGGTACTGCACCTGGACTGGTTGTCTAACCCAGTCTGGTAGAGAAGAAAAAGGATGACCCAAATGTAGCCAAAGTGTGGCGTATGTGTATTGATTACACGAACCTGAACAAAGCATGTCCTAAGGATCCATTCCGCTGCCTCGGATAGATCAAGTGATCGATTCCACAGCCGGGTGTGTGAGCTGTTATCCTTTGTAGATGCTTACTCTGGTTTTCACCAGATACCGTTAAATCCGGATGATCAAATGAAAACTGCATTTATCACCCCGTATGGGGCTTATTGCTATCGTGTCATGACATTCGGTTTGAGAAATGCCGGTGCTACTTATCAAAGGTGTATGCAAAATGTTTGCAGAATCAAATAGGAAAAATGTGCAGGTGTATGTCGATGACATAGTATAAAAACTAAAGAGAAATCAACCTTAATCGATGATCTAAGAGAAACATTCGCAAATTTGAGAAAATACCGGATGAAACTTAACCCGGACAATGCACATTTGGTGTACCAGCAGGAAAGTTACTCGGTTTCCTTGTATCTAGCCGAGGTATCGAAGCTAATCCGGTAAAGATTCGGGCTATTGAGAATATGAGGTTGCCTCAAAATCTTAAAGATGTGCAAAAATTTACTGGTTGTCTTGCATCCCTAAGCCGGTTTGTAAGCCGGTTAGGAGAAAAGGCCTTGCCCTTGTATCAATTGATGAAAAGAACCAATAACTTTGTGTGGACTCCACAAGCAAAATGCGGCTTTTGCGAGTTAAAAAAGATGTTGGTCACTGCTCCGATACTTGCTTCCCACTGCCCAAAGAGCCGATGTTGCTCTATATTGCAGCCACAAACCGAGTTGTGAGTGCCGTAGTAGTGGTGGAGCGAGAAGAAGGTGGCAAAACCGTGCAGAGGCCGGTGTATTATCTGAGTGAGGTGATATCGACATCCAAACAGAATTACCCTCATTACCAGAAGATGGTATATGGTGTCTATATGGCAGCAAGAAGTTGAAGCACTACTTTCAAGAGCATCCAATAAGGGTGGTGTGTGAAGCTCCTATCTCGGAAATCATCGGATGCAAGATGCAAATGGCCGAGTTGCCAAATGGGCAATCGAGTTATCCCCTTACACTCCACAGTATGAGAGAAGAGATTCAATCAAATCTCAGGCACTGCCGGATTTCCTTGTGGATTGGGCCGAGATGCAATATGAGCCACCAGCCATGACCCGAATTACTGGACAATGCATTTTGATGGATCCAAGACAAAGATTGGTTTGGGTGCGGAGTAGTTCTTACCTCACCAAAGAAGGATCAACTGAGATATGTGCTGCAAATTCATTTCACGCATCCAATAATGTAGCCGAGTATGAGGCACTGATCCATGGGCTTAATGTGGCCAAGGAGGTGGGAATTCGCCGAATTGAATGCTTCGGTGATTCGGCTCTGGTTATACATCAAACCTCGGGAAATTGGGACGCAGTGGATGCCAACATGGCATCATATCGATTTCATGTGCAGAAAATTTCGGGATAACCAAGCGGAGAGGAAACCAAGCGTCCATGGAATGTATCTCGGTTTCTATATGAATGAAATGTCGGCACCCGAATCAAAACTCGGGGACTGCCTCGTCTATATGCTTGGGTCATCTTTTGTTTTTTCATTTATGTTTTTCCTATGCCGAATGATTTGAAGCCTTGCCTCAAAGTTCAAAGTACTGTATGCTATCTATTGTGATCTCGTGACTCGACTGACAAACGCCAAAAAAGGCAGTCAAGAGCTGAGATGATGGTTCGTAGTGAACATGAAAATGAACTCGGAGACTCGGCCAAAAATGATTCGGCATAGCTTGTTTACTAACCTGTTTTTCATATTTGTTTATGTCGGGTGACTTTAAACCCTAACTCGAATGTTATGAAGTATTGTATGCTATAATTCCTATCTTGTGACTCGACTGTCGAACGCCTAAATGGTAGACAAGAGCAAAGATTGACAAGTATAGTGAACAAGAAAATAAACTCGGGGACTCGGTTTAAATTGATCCAACATAAACCTCGTATTGTTCGAATTAAGCAAAATAAAAGTAGTCTCGGAGGAAACTTAAAATGTATATTACATCTGCACCCGGCATTCCGAGGATTTAATAGTTTGAATTCATCTAAGTTAAGCAGCGGCTTCGGAGGAAGGAGCAACTTTGGTTGCAGGGACAGACCGGATGACGCAGGAGCCTCGGTGGAAGGAGGAACCTCGGTTGAAGGAGCAGTCTCGGTTTCAGGGACAGACCCGGATGAGGGAGCAACCTTGGTTGAAGGAGGAACCTCGGTTGCAGGAGTAGCTTTGGTCAGAGGAGTAGCAGATTCGGGGGCAGTTGGAGTGATCTTGCTGCTTGCCGATGCATCGGTAAGATCAGACATAGTCTCCAAGGAAATATCGCTAGCACTCTGTTTGGCCGGGTCAACCGCTGGCTCTTTGGAGATCTCGGCAGCAGATGGTTTCACAGTCTTAGCCGAGGCATTAGGAGTTGATTCGGAGTCATCAGACTCGGAGTCAGAGTCACCGTATTCTTGCTCAGAGTCACCATCAGCGTTGACTTCCTCTTCTTCTTCGTCTTCATCATCCGAGTAAACCACACCAGGTTCAACAGACCGAGTGTTGGCAAACCTGGCCATGAAAGTAGCAGCTTCCTTACTCTTCGCGATCAATGCGGGTCGGTAGCCCATGGGGAGCCATCGCGCAGGGTACGCAAGCCATCGAGGTTAATTTCCTCATACCAAATCAGAAAAAGCAAGGCTGCGTCGGCCCCGGCACGAGCAGAAGAAGACCTCCATTCCCTTAACCGAGTCTCGGTTTGCTGCAAGCAAGTGGATAACTCGGCAATAGTCTTGACACTGGGAGATTCGGGCCACAAGACATTCTAGGCTCGGATACTGGCATTAAGAAGCTCGACGCCGATGCTCTTCAAGGGAGAAATGCGAGCTTGGAGTGCGATCAAGTGATCGTCGATATCCCAAGCCTCGGGTAGCGGAGCTCCAGATGCCTCGGCCCTCCTAGCTCGGGCCTTCTTCACAGTGTTGGCTGCTGCAGCTTGGCAATGCTCAAAGTGTTCTGAGAGCAAATAGGCTGACGCCGAATCAATGAGATACCGACACAAGTTTCATGTCAGGAAGATATAAAGAGAAAGGATATGATTCAGAAAACTTACTGTCCATTTCGGCATTGAGTTTGGTGAGCTCAGCCAGCCACTTGGCAGCATTTGCCTTGAGGGCATCCGACTCTTCTGAAGCTTTGGTAGCTTTAGCCTCGCATGCAGTGATATGCGCTTGAATCTTCTGGTCACCAGCGGCACGCTTCTCCAGAGCTGTCTTAAACGTGTTCCTCTCCTTTTTCAGCTCAGTCTTCTCTTTCTCGACCCGGTCAAGCTCCCGCTTGAGCCGAGTCACCTCGGACTGTTCTTCTTTAAGAGCACGTTGTGATCCGTTTCCTTCTTCTTCATTTCTCCTGCTGGTTCTGGAAGGAGAGCTTAAGAGCCCGGTGCTCCAAGGCTAGATTCTTGAAGATCCGGCTTCGAGTGTTGGTACAATCCTGCCAGAAGGAAAGATGTTAGCGAGGGTAAAAAGAATCTCGGGGACTGGAGCCCGAGATTGATAAAAGATCATACCGAGTCAGCTAGACATGAAACTGGGGACTGGTTATCCGAGTTTAATGTCAGCTCATGCCGGGTAAACTCGACATGAGACTCGGGGACTGGGCATACCAATGTCTTTAACAAGTTAAGTTTAATGATCAAGTTTTTTAAGATCCGCGCCGAGTTACCTATTACTCGGACGAGTATCAGTTACTCAGCCCGAATCTCGGGGACTGTGGATAGTATGACTATTGATCATTATGAAGTAAGTGCTAAGTTCCGAGAGGTTTACCTCGACAACCCTGCTAGCCTGAAGGGCCGAGACCTGCATGGAGTGTAGGGATTGTGCAACCAGGCCGGGGCCAACCGGGTGTGGATTTGTCGGAGTAGAAGAAACTTCGCTCGGGTCCGCGGCGTTCCAATCCATCACGTACTGTCCAATCGAGTCGAGGCAGTTATCACTCGGAGTGCGAAGACTCGGAAGAACATGGCTGTTGACCCGGGGGCGGGAAATCATCTCGGAAAGGTCTTGGTACGCCCGATTTGCTGTTGGAGTCACAGTGATTTGCTTGCTCTGGACGGTTGAAGGTTGGCCAGAGGCTTGCTGAGTTGGCACACTTGGAGGCGGTGGTGCCGGAGTATGGACCGGCACTGGGGGCTGCTGCTGTTGCTTCGAGACTTGTCCTGCTGCAGCTTCTGCTGTTTCTCTTGCTGTAGCTTTTGCTGTCTCTCCTGTTGCTGTTTCTGGTCCTTCTCCTTCTGCTGCTGCGGCTTCTCCTTCTGCTGTTGCTGCTGCTGCTTCTGCTGCTGCTTCTGCTGCTGCTTCTGCTGTTGCTTCAACTGTTGCTGTTGCTTGGTGTGCTTATGCTGTGCGCGAGGTGAGGGTCGAGGCTCCAACTTAGACGAGGTCTCAGTCGGAGTCTTACCCCGCTCCGTCTCCAAATCCTTAAGAGGAGAGAGGGGAGATTGGTCTTGACCCGGAGCCGAGGTTTGCTCGAGGCCTTGGTCCCCTCCCAGATCCGAATCAAGATTCAGCGGCGGAATGTCGGCCGAGCTAGCGCGCACCGGGGAAGGAATTGCTCTTCCGGGGCTGCTAATCCCGATGTTGGTCGTCAGAGGTGGAGCGACATACCTACTCGATCTGAAGATTCAAGTAGAGCGCAACAGTTTCTAGATCGCACAACTGAGGGAGATAAATCCGCTCAAGCCGCCCAGCGAGGCCGACTCAGTGGTCAGCCCCTGACGTTAGGGGTGGACCCACCGGGCCAGAAGCTTCTCAAACTCAGTCATTTACTTTTCTAGTTAGAGACCAGCGTCTTGGAGCTAATCTGGGATCCGCTCAAGGACGATTCCAGTGGATCACTATAGAATCTTCTAGAAGCAAGCCTGGGGGATAAGCTTGTGTAGAAGCAAGCTTACTGCACCACCCCTAAAAACATATGAATTAAAAAAATTTAAGACATCTTATAATTCGTAAGGGAGTAATAATTTATGCATATGAAACTAAGAAGAAACCTAGTTACATGTGTAAAATAATAAACATCAAATCAGATCCATGCTCTTCTAAGTAGGGTTTTCGACATAGGTCAGCACTCTACTTTGTGTTTTTTTAGAGGTTATACTTTATGTTAATCGAGCAGTCGAGCAGTCGAGCAGGAGCACAGACGGGCAGGGCAGGACAGCTCCTGCTGGAGAAACCTAAAACAAACAAAAAAAAAGTTTCACAGAAGAAAGAGAAACCTAAAACAAGAAGCCTGCCTACGCTCCTACTGTCCAGTTGTAAGTTTTTTTTTTGAGAAGTTCACACACTTTATTGAACTAAAACTTGATCCGGAATACAAAGACCATCAGGGGGCTGGAGGAGCCAAACCTGACGTCCCACACTACTAGAAACAGCAAAACGAGCAAGTCTATGCGCCTCTGAATTGGACGCACGGTTTTCATGTCGAAAAGAAAACTCCAGCAGGCGAGAGGCATCAGCCTTCACCTCGTCAAGAACAACACTATAACTCCCAGCAAACTGAGTAGACATGGCGTTGATCACCGTAAGGCAGTCCGAAGCAACCGTAACGCGCTGGAGTTGGAGGTCTTGCGCCAGGGCAAGCGCCTCTCTGCATGCGATTGCTTCAAGCACCGCCGGGTCCGTGATTCCTTCCACCGTAAGCGCGGATGCCCCAAGGAAAGCACCCGACTCGCTTCGGCACACTGCCGCCACCGCGCCTCCTGGTCCTGCTTTCGCCATTGCTGCATCGGCATTCAGCTTCACACAGCCCGGCTTGGGCGGGATCCATCTCAGATGAGTTGGACGCGTCGATGTAGTACCCATCCGCCTACTTGGGCCTGCAATGGAGAGGTCACGGAGATAGCTCTCCACAAACAGGTGTGTAGACAAGGGGCTCTGGTACTCTTCCTCGAAGATGATTGTCCAGTTGTAAGTGTAACTCGATAAACTCCGGCCCGTTATTTGTCAGTCTTCCTTGGGCCATGCGGCCCAAGAATCGATATACGATCTGGATCATCTTCTAGTTGGACAACGCGCTTCGCCGGCCATCCGGCGAAGATGCTTGGCAGCGAAGCACCCATTTCCTTCATTTCTTTTCCAACTGGATACCCTCGTCGTTGCTTCCTTCCCTTGAACGCCGCGGAGACAACCGAAGTCTACTCCACGTCCACGAGCCAATCCCTCCTTCCTCCTCCGCCGCCGCCTCCACCTCGGCGCCGCCACATGATGAAGGACAAGATGAAGGATCTCATGAAGAAGGTCACCTCCTCCTCCGCCCCATCCTTCAAGGGCCCCTCCCACGTCCTCGGCTCCGGACCCTCCCCTCCCGCCCCCGCCTCCTCCTCCCGCCCCTCCAACCCTAACCCTAACCCCCGACCGGCCCCCCAGCAGCAGCAGCCGCCCCGCCCAGCCGGCCCCGCCGATTTCACCCCCTTCACCTCTCACATCTCCTCCTCCTCCCGCCGCCCAGATGCAAACGGCGCCGACACCGTCGCGTGCCCCAACTGCGGCGACGCCTTCTCCTCCGAGCACGCCGTCTCCGAGCACCTCGACGGCTGCCTCGCGTCCGCCGGCGGCGCCCGCGCGCGCGCGGCCGCGTACCTCGCGGCCAACCCGCCCGCGGCCGCCGTGGAGGTGGCCAAGAAGCTGCTCGGGAACCTGCTCAAGGAGCCCGGGAACGACAAGTACAGGCGAGTCAGGCTCGGGAACCCCAGGATCAAGGAGGCCGTGGCGGACCGGGAGGGCGGGCTGGACCTCCTCGAGGCGGTGGGGTTCACGGTCGGGGATGAGGGCGGGGAGCTTTTTGCGGTGATGGACGAGACGCCCGACGACGTCAGGCTTGGTGGGATCAGGCAGGCTGTGCTCCTGCTTGAGAGGGCCCATCCTTCGGCGCCGCTGCAGACTCCGGTGGAGGCAGCGTCCAAGGAGAGCCGCCACGATGGAGTCGATGATCAAATGGAGGTTAAGAAGATTGTTGATCGACAGGTGAGCACGTGTCTGATTCGATAGTCTACTAGTATGCTGTCTCAGTGGTTAGGTTTCCGTTTATGGATTGAACTGCAATGGTTGCTTGATCTGTACAAATTACAACATTGTGGATGTACTCATGCTTAATTTATTGTGTGAAGATGCTAGTAAGTAATGTATTTGAGAAATAGATTTGTTGTGTACCAATAGATCATTAAAATGGAAAACTAGAATAGACATAGATATAAATTGAAATCATTACTGATTTCTGCAGCCATGTGTTAAGATATCGGTATGTCTAATATTTAGCAATGTGGTACCATTTCTGTGATAGATTGTTGAATCCCCGAAGACTCCCGCAGTTATATGTTAACGTTATATGTTGCAGATCAGGAATGTAAGAAAGTACTTAAAGTGCGATCCATCCTTTTTGGTTTACATTTGTATATTCATGTCTGATTTCTGTCCCACTGTCCCATTTTCTGTATCTATGATTTAAGTTCTTAAGTAAAATGAAGTTGCTTCTTTTGTTCTAAACCTGTAGGGTGTGTCAATGTCCATTGTTTTCAGAAAGTATGTGGAATGATATATTTATACTGTTCTCTCTATCTTGTAAAGAGAAACACTACATAGAAATTACTTTTTTTGTATAGTTACTTGAAAAAGTTATCTATTCAAACTCTGATGCAGCAATTACATTGGCTCTCGATCCTAATTGAATATTAGATGCAGATATTTGGATTTTGTTTTTATACGATGTGACTTGTGGTGGGAATGAACGTATGTGTTCAGGTAACCGTGTTGCAACATCCAATTGAAGAAGCTAAATTTATACTCCAAAATATCATGGAATATGATACATAATAACAATATCAGGGACGTACCATTCATCATACATGTGTATAAGCTAGCAGAAGTGTCAGATCCTTAGACTGTCACTGTGACCTACGACTTTGGTCTCTGGCTTTATCTTATTCATTGGTATCATGCCATGGCGTCATTTGTTTATTTGTCTTTTCCTCGGCATGTTGAATTTAGCAGTTACTATAAGGCCATTTCTCGTCAAACCTGAAATTTAAGCATATAAGACGATATACTGATGCTCCTTTTATGTTCTGTACTACAATCGATTCTCCATGATGCAGTTTGCTGTTGCTCTCCTTTCTATCTCATTAGAACTGTCACTTATTGACTTTGCATGATAACTTAACAGATCCGGGTATTCTTCAATGTCCCTGGTAGTTCCGTTGTCGAAACTGATACACCAGATTCTTTCTACAAACTTAGTGGCGAGGAGATATCGAAAGAGGCCAAGATGAGAAGGGAAAGGCTAGAACAATCTCGATTGCTAATTCCAAAGTCATATAAGGAGAAGCAGGCACTGGCTGCTCGACAGAAGTACAAACAAGCAGTTATCCGAGTTCAGTTTCCTGATGGAGTAACTCTCCAGGGTGTATTCCTTCCAGCGGAGGCTACTGGTTCACTATATGAGGTATTTCTGCACCCCACCTCTCTACCCCCGAACTTATACTTGTTCTTCCTTATGATTTATATCTCGAATATCATGTGATCATGTCTATACCTCTCAATCCAGAATGAGTTGATGATTTTTTTTTCTAGCTTTTAGTTTGGCAATCGGCACAATCAGTCCAACTGCCCCAAGTGTAATTAACCTGGTAGAATTTGTGAAGTTAACTTATGAGTCACATTTGATGCATGATTTGCTGTTTCTCTGGGTATAATATGAAGTTGGCAAATTAATGGTCAAAACTGTATCACATAAATGTAGATAAATATGTTCTGTGATTTCACTGATTCAGTATCATTTTGGATCACATTATATCTACTAACACCAAGCTGGAATTCAATTGGGCAGGTCTAGGCTGACCCATTCTACTTGATTTGCTTGACAAAAAAAAAACAGTTTCATATCAGAAAGTGAAACAGCAACTAAGTTAAAAGTAATTTATTAACTAAGTGATGGGGCCCAGTAAGCCAACCCCAGTGGCATCCCTAACCTCAAGGATAGTGTACAAGGAATACTAGATTAACAGTGTTATGGTTGTCAAATCAGCTTCACTTTAGTGGAGGCTAGTGGATATGAACTAGTTTGTCTCATGCTGTTACAGTTTAGGATAGCATAAAAGGTAATACAGCATTAACAGTGTTATGATTGTCAAATCTTCTACTTCCGTCGAGTCTAGTGGGATGTGAACTATATGGTGTTATCCTGTGAACCCCACTGACAGAATGTACTCACGTCAATCTCTAGATTCTGACAGCCTAGGTTGGTCATATCCTACCTAGAATAATTTTTTTGACAAAGCTAAGCACATCCACTGTCCCACAGGGTGTGTGTTGTCAGTGCTGGTAGAAAAGTCTGCATAATCCGTGGACACCACGGGAATAAACCTACTGCTAGTCGTACACATTGACTTCACGGTCATATGATGTGAGTACCATATGGCAACAGGTAGTTTTTGTGTTTGTGTTTGTGCATATATCATGTAGATGTGTTTGTTGGACGTCGGTGCAAGTGTTGGCATGCGTTCTTGAGTTCTTCGTGAATCCTGATGCACAGCCTCACTCTGGTCTCTAGATCAGGTCGTGCTGGAGCTTCACGGCTGATAGAGTTGTGAGCCATAATGAAGTTACCAAATGCTAAATGGATGGCCTAATAATAGTACCCTTAAATAGTATCAACTGGGTTTGCTTACATCCTGCTTGTAATGTGAATTACTTTTGGTCATTGTAGGCCGCGCTTATATTTGTACAAAAGCTTAATCTTATGTTTGTTGCGCTACTCAACATTGTTTAGTGTTTAAAGCGGTATTATTGTAGCATTACATATTCATGCCAATTAGTGGTACTGCAGCATTTGGATTAATCTGCTGCTTTCCCTGATGTAGTTCGTCGCGTCAGCTTTGAAGCAGCCAGGTTTGGAGTTTGATCTTATCTGCCCAGCTGTTCCTAGGTCACGTGTGCTACCGCATTCTCCAAATGTAGGAGAGCGGGCACGCACGCTGCAAGACGAAGGCCTAGTACCTTCTGCACTCCTCAAATTCAAGCCCAATGAGACTGATTCTGTTGTGTTCACCGGTTTGCTCGACAAGCTTTTGGAGGCTAGCGAACCATTTACAGCCGCATCGTCTTGATTGTTGGACTGCTAACATCCGTTCCCCTTAATCATCTGTTACTTGGACTTGACATTGGTGTAACTCACAGGGATATGCAATTTGGGTACATGATAGGTTGATAAGTTGGTACATATATTGTTTGGCGACTGTCATACCTATATATGGTAAAAATCAAAGAATTCATTAGTCCCACCGTCAACTGTATCTGTGCGATGATGGAGCTATGCAATATGTACAATACATCGACTTTTCTTAATATTGCTTTTGATGCGAGAACAATCGTTAATGCAAGGTTTGTGAAGTTCGCGGGCCTGAATTGCACGTACTGGTTAATCTTCTTTTGGTACTGAAGTTTTTTTTTTCCTGTTGAAGATTGAGTGTTGCGTGAAGACTGAATTCTATCTTCCAGACTACCTGCTTAACCTATTTGCTTGAATGTTGTGACGACTTTTTTTTTTCCAGAAACACAACACAAATACACTCTACCCCTGTAAGGACCTTCAAGGTGTCGCACTGTCGAGGTCATGCAGTTACACCGAGCGCCACCTGACACCACCAAGGGCAATGTTCCATCGAGATAACAGCTGCACCTCCTCTTGGCGTTAAACAAGCCGACCATCACCATAGGAGCAAAGCTGAACACCATGTTGCGAGAATCTCATACCCCATCGAAAGGCCTCCATTTACCGAGGTCTCGCTGCCATCACGTACATGATGTACTCTGTCTAACACCTGTCGTGATGGTTGAACCCCTCTCAGGGATGTACCGACAGAGCACTCAGCTCTGCTCTAACTTGTGCTAGTGCGGCGACGACTAAAAGAATATCGTCGACTAAATCCGGTAATAAATTTAGGTAAATAGAAGCACTCATCATTTATGTCAAATATGGAACTTGAGCTTGGATGGGCTGATTCTTAACCAATTGAGCTACCGCCCTGCTGTAACAAAAATTGCTCTTCTGCTTAGTGGCACAAGATGGATGCTTGTGCTGTTTTTTCTCCCGTCTTCTTGAGTAGCACCTTCGATTTGGATGGCCACCGATGCGGCCCAGGCCCATGTGCCCAGTCCAGTAAACCCAAGGGAACAGTAGCACCTAGAGCATTTTTTTACTGAAAAAAAACCTAAAGCATATTTTCTTTTGGTCGACAGTAGGCACCACCGCCAGTAGTCCAGTCCGTGGAGGTGGAGCTAGTAGAATCATGGCTAATCAGTAAAGCCCAGTGGGACTTTTTTTTCGTCTAAATAAAAGGTAATCATCACAGGCAGCACTGAATACAACTATGCAAGTGTTTGTACGGATCTCCATGGCTGCATGTGTAGCTCACGCGCATCAAATCCACCAAGTTGGCGAGTAGACAACTCGGCCAAAGTCACATCTCGCTCTGCAACCCAATAAAAATTGTTTAAGCCAACATGCACTGCGGCCTACGGTTTAATTAAAGTAATGCCCCAACTCGCAGCTGCCATCACGCAATAATCCGTTTTGTCTACAGATCACGTACGGTGCTCTGAAGCTGCTCAATTAACAATCTGATTAATCAACGAGCCCAGCCAGCCAGCCAGTTCGCCGCTCGCGGTTTTGCCTGCAATGGTTTGCCCCCAGTTGCAAATTATTTACGTGTTCTTCTTGTGGCTCTAAGCGAATAGCGATCGCTTTAGAGCGTGACGCCAACCAGCTCCTGTAGATTTGGTGCTAATTATGGTTATCTAAATGAAAGCAAAAACTTTGACCGAATCATGCACGTATGATCTCTCTCTGCCTTTAGTTAGTTAGTTAATTAACTGATCATCAGTCAGCTTGGCTTTGCTTGTTCTAAATTAAACGCTTCGATCGTTAGGCCAGCCTCTAGCTAGCTAGGTACTCCCTCCGTTCCAAATTAATTGACTTGGTTTTGTCCAAATATGGATGTATCTATACTTGTTTGATGTTTAGATACATCCGTGTGTAACCAAATGTGTGTCAATTAAATCCGAACGGAGGGAGTATATATTATCAACCCTTCTTTATCGATCTGCTATCCAATCCCATGCAACGTATATGCACGCCATGATTCGAGCTTTTTAGGACGTGAGCAGCATCGATCGAACTTGTTGTTTAATCAGGCATTGAACTTTCCTCAATAAACATCGGCATGATTGTTGGGGGGGGGGGGGGGGGGGGGGGGGGGGGGGGCACGCCTTGTGTGCAAATATCTTGCTTGGAAAGGATAATGCTTTATTGCGCGAGTGAGCTTGAAAAGCCATGCGCAAACGTAGGGCCTTGCTTGTAGTAGCTGTACCCAGATTAAGGCGAAATGATTTGGGAATCAGGATCACACAACCTCCCGGCCGACCGGCAATGGCCATGATGACGGCGAGCGCAGCAGCGGTCCCGGCCGCGAATAATGGAGAGCATTCTTCCCACGGCCCACACGGTTTGAGCGAGTGGACCACGGGCGGGCGAAAACGAAGTGAGATCGGAACGAGATCGGCGTCGCCCAGCGGAAAAAGGTAGAGGAGATACAGCTACTACAGGAGACGACGGCGACGGCGACGCGACGGGCGGGAACGGATCGGAACGGATGCCCTAGCTAAGAGAATCTCCAGTCACATACCACAAAATCGGCTCCCAAAGTGTCCGCGGACACGTCCGGACGCGTCCGCGGACACTGACCGGGCAGACTCTAAAACATGCCTCTTACAACCACGTACCTCAAAATCTAGCTACCAAATTACTACAAACCATGCAACGTAGATCATACTAGGTACTACTCCTACTACATAGCTATCCGTCTCCCGCTATCCTACTCGTCGTCGGAGATGACGATAACCGTCGCCCCTGCCCCTTCACCGGAGCCGCCTCGTCACCGGTGCCGCCCGCCTTTCCCTCCTCGTCGGAGTCGGAGATGGAGAAGGTCGACGCAGATCCGGCGGCTTGAAGGTCGACGTTGCAGCCTTCCTTCATTGCCGTCTCCGCCTGGAGCTGCTGCTCGAGGAAGCCGGCCCTGTTCCTCATCTGACCGATGAGGATGTGGTCTGCCGCCTCCGCCCGGAGCTGCTGCTCCGCCGCACGGTGCTCCGCCTCCGCCCGGAGCTGCAGCTCCTCCTGGATCCGTGGCTGTTCAGCATGGTACCGGGACTCCTCCTCCTCCATTCGCTGGCGAAACTCCGCACCCGTCATGCGGATGAATGTGGGCTCGGCCTCAAGCTCGACGACGCTAACGACCGCCGTCTCCGCCGCCTGGACCGCCGCGTCCGCGGCCCCCTGCGCCCCCGCGGCCCCCTGCGCCTCCGCGTCCGCTTGCGCTTGGGCCGCAAGTGCAGCGACCTCCGCCGCGTCGCGCGCGAGCGCCTCCCGGTGGATCTGCGACCTGTCCTCCGGTGTGAGCATGCCGGGCGGAAGGCGGCGAGAAATGGTGGATGTGGATGATGCGGCTAGGGTTTGCTCCGGCCCTCCTTATAGTCGGAGATGGCCGGAGAGACATGAATGCCGGCCGGTAGCTACACCATTAATGCGGTCAAGGTGCCTTATCCGCGTCGACAAGGCGGTCAAGCGTAGGTTCGCCCTGTCAGCGACCAAAGGGCGGACGCGCCGGACGGCCCCAAACCCGCCCCAGATATGGGCTGGGTTTGGGGTGTGCCGGACCGCCCGGTCGTTTCGAATGGCTATGCTGTCCGGGCGGTCCGCCGGACGTTTGGGCGGCCTTTGGGGGCTCCGGTTGGAGATGCTCTAATTGTGGTGGCCACCCACCGTCACGTGGACTCCGGATCCGAACGCGCGACTTCCCCACCACCGCCGATCCGATCCCGTCCGTCCGTACGCCCGCCTCGGTGCACGCGGTTGTTCTTTTCGCCGGAGATCCATCGGAGAATGACCCGGCGGTGGGATTGATCATGCCCCGGTGTCGACCACGCGTGCCGCTGCGACGCTGGTTAAGTCAGGACGACGGGATGCACCGGCGGGCGGGCGGGCTGGCTGGTGCACTGCTATGCTAGTAGCTACTGTAGGCGCTTCTTCATGGCGATAGCTACTCCGTGGCAAGAGGTGAGAAAGGAGGATCACGTGGAGCTCAACGATAGCTGGGAAATACAGTAAAATTTTGGTACCGGTCGACTCTGTAACATCCCAAATTTATAATAAGGATTAATAAGACCCCAAAATTCAGAACCAACAAAAACTTTTTGAATTACTTCACTAATGATCGTGTTTTCCCTTATATTGTTCTGTTTAACCTTGTGTGACTTGAATGTTTAAGTTGTTTGACTGAGAAATATTAACCCAGTAACCTAACCTAAGTAAAAATATATTTAAAACTCTGGTGATCATGTTATGACAAGAAAAACATTTCCATATATATCTTCTGCCACTCCTGTTTTATTCAAATATCATTTCCAAAAATAATTTGGGTTTGGCCACAACCAAAACATCCTTTATTGAGAAAGTGAAAGTATTTCCAAAATTATGTAATCCCAAAAGTAGGGAGATCTATATGTTATCTCCTATCTATTTATCAAACTTGATATTTTGCATGTGTGTGCAACTCCCATTTTATAAGCTCTTATTTTATTCCACTTGGAAACCACACTAGTGGGAAATATATTACCCCACATAATTTCTTTATCGAACCTTTTGAAAACTATTGGGTTATGAGTTGAGATATTTCGTAAACAACATCTTGTCATAATTAAGTGTGGTCACTTTCAAGATAGTATTGTTAATTATGAAAAGTGTGGTATGATTACTTTGTATGATTTGATTTGTGTTATTGATATTGTAATGTTGTGATTGTTATGATTGTTTGCTTGTGAGGATAATTCCCAAGTTGTGCTCAATCCTAAAGTAAAACAAACTTGACCACCAATTTGTAATATGACTTGAAAACAAAACAAGACCTCTATAATTACTTACACCCTCAAATCAAATCTTGATTTCAAGAAATGATCTTATTGAAATTCCCTCTCTATCTATTCCTCTATTCCATGAAAACAATTATGTTTTCTTTATCGAAATTCTAGGAGTGAGATGAACTAATAATCATCCCCACTTCATATCACTCCCTCCTCAAGTAAACCTACTTGTTGATTTAAAACAAACCCCTCCATTCTTTTATCAAAAAGGAAATGAAGGTCATGAGTTAAAAATGATCTTCATAATTAAATTCCCTCCCAAATTCTCTATTTCCTCCAAACCAATTTTCCCTCTATGAAAAGATAAATTATTTTGAAGCTACCTTATTGGTCAAGGAAGTTCCAAAAGTTCAACACAATATTTTATCACTGGTTTTAAAATATTAAAGGAGTATCAAAATATTATTTTCCAAAAATGCTTTATTTAAATCCTATGAACAAAAATGGAGCAAAACATTTTATTTTGTAAAACCAATTTTTGTGGAGCTTCCTCATGTATATGGGAGGCTACATGAATTTTCTCTGATTTTTGTAAAATGTTTAAGCACCTCATTTAAATTCCGGAAACCCTACTGATTTTAAAAAAGGAAATAAAAGAAAGAGACAAGGACCTATCTGTGAGTGGAAAAACAAGTTCAGGGGCCTCTTTGCAAAAAACTACATTGACTTCCTGTAGCTCCATGGCAGCACGGCACGGTGGCGTGCTCCCGAGCTCGCCGTGCTCTCCTTGCCTCGCCCCTGACGCAGGCCTCGCCCTGGAGGAGATAAGACCACTCCACGCCACTCACCTCTGCTCTCCCTTGTCTCCCCCATCACCCCTGATTGCGGCGATGCTGCATGGCACGGGGCGCCGTGTTCCTCACACCATCGTCGCCGTGTTCTCCCCGCGCGATGTCGACACCGTCTGGACCCCGCTCCTCTCTGCTGCCCTGCGAGACGATAAGAAGCACCACGCCGCCCCCTTTGCTCCTCTGCTTCCCCATTTGCTCCCTCACTCTCCCCCCCCCCCTCTCCATTTTTCTTCCACGGACAAGAACCACGGCCGAAGTTGCCGTCGCGCATCGCCGGCCATAGAGAGCTCCCCAATCCAAATCCCAGACCACCCGCAGCTTCGCCATGCCCTACTCTCCCTCCCTGCGCGAAGAATCAAGGAATGGGGCAAGAAATCGTGGCCATGAAGCTTTTCCCTTTCCTCTCCGGCCGCGGACATGCGAGCAAGCTCGCGGTGGGCACAGGCCACCTTTCTCCGCCATTTTCGTGCACATGTGCTCCCCTTGCCGTGTTCTCTCTCATGGACAACCCCGATTCTTTTCTAGGTCACCGGAGCCGCCGCGCCGTCCTCGCCGAGCTTCCCTACCGTACCCCGTCGTCTCTGTTATTGACGAAGAAGAAGGAAGCGGCCCGTACCGCTTCGTCGCGCTCGTGGGCCGCGAGCTGGGCTTCTCCCTGCACTGCACGGCCCAAGTCCAGCCAGATCCAGCACACTGACTCTTTTCTTTAGGTTGTTTATTTATTTCCTTATAGATCTGTTTCTGGACCTTCAGTTTAAATCGTTTTAAAATATGAAAACTTCAAATATGACCAAACCAAAATATAGATGATGTATCCTAACAAGTTCTCAACCAGATCCAAGTGGTAGATCCACTTTTGGGCAAATGTTTTTGGAGAAATAAAATGGGAGGCAGAAACACTGGTTTTTACCAAAAACTCAATAACTATTTTTCTAGGATAGCTAATTTTGCAAACTCAACTGTTTTGAAAAGCCCTAAGTGTTACCTAACAGTAGCAATTTGCCTCTTATGCAAATGAGCTTCCTAAATAAAATGGCATCCACTTTTGTAAAGGACCAGAGAGCACTTCTAGGATTTTTGTGATTTTATTGGTGATAGATTTTGATGTGAATCCAATTGTGTAGCCTTCTGTATGCTTAGGGGTACCTAATCCTAGCTTGGTGTGATTTTTAGAGCTATGTATTATTTTTGGTGTGCATAACTAGTTTTAATGCTTTTCCTGTTAATTCTTGTTTATAGTTTATTTAATTTTGTGGAATGCATTAGTGTCTTATTGTGATTTCTAGCATGCATAGGTGCTGTACTCTCTGTTATGAGTGTGTTTACTCTTGTTTATAGCATGTTAGGAAAAGTTTAGTGTTGCTTGTGTTCATTAGGGAATACTATCACTAGTATGGATATTCCCTAGAATTTCCTAGTATTTAGGATTTGTTTGGGTATAAAATCCATTATGTGGCATGATTTTAGAAAGTGTTGTTTGAGCATCAGTAGCCCTTCATATCTACTGATATTGTAGCATGTCATCCCTTGTTACCTATTATTTGGTCCTTAGCAAGGCATGTTTAGTGGGGGAATAGTTATAATTACTTAGAACTTCCTAGCATGAGTAGCTCTTGTGTCTAGTTTATGTTTTAGTGATTGTTACAAATAGCCAGAGGATAATTAACCTCTTAATGCCTTGTTATGATAGTGGAACACCCACTGATTCCATTGCATATTGATTGAGGAATAGGTTTCTCAATCATAAGCATAGTTCCAATAGCCTTTTATCTACTAGATGTGAGTAGTTGTTTTCTCTGTTGAAAATTGAGTGGTTGTGTTGTGGTGAAGTATTTCCTGTTTAGATAAAAGTGCTTGCTGTTCATCTTTGCTTAAGATAGCTTTGTGATCTAGGCACCTAGCATGTATTAGTATAAGGCCCTTGTAAGCTTAGATCTTAGTTTGTTGCTTGAATGATTAGTTTGATGCTTGTGGTTGTTATTTGTCTGTGTACCACTTATGGTTTTGTTTGGTGTATTGATTGTTGTTTATTTCTCTGTTTGCGACGCTAGATAATAACGCTACCGGAGGGGTATTTGGAGAGAATTGACCGAGGAAGGATGGGATTCTTATTATATTGATCAACAAGGAGAAGTCCAGGGACATTATGCTGAAACCAGGCAAGCTACTTCACTGAGCTTGCATCTATATACCTCTATTTTGATTTACCTGTTTTACTATAAGTAGCATAAATGATTTATGTGGTGTTTGCCACGAAAGCTATGATTTTGAAAACCTTTTCCAAATTACAAGTATATTATTGTGACACCCGATCTAGAGGTGTTAGTGGTATGCAGTGATTTCTAAATAAAATAGTTTTTACTCAAAAGCCTTCTATGAAAATCTTTTGGTGGGATTACGAACCACCCAAGTTTTGGTTAAAAGTATTTTGCTAAGAAATTGGAAATGATCGTGAAAACCTTTTCAAAAGTTTATGAAAAACTATTTTGTCACTCTATGTAGAGATATCAGTTGTTTATATAAAACTATAGGATGGGAAAAACATTGTTTATTCAAAACTCCTTTGAAAATCCTTGGATGAATTATGGTATGCCGAGATGTCGGTGATGAAATTGAGAAGTGGTGAATGGTGATGTTTCTGAAAAAAAAATGCACATTGTGTCCTGGTACTTACCGAACAACCAATAATCTGTGCGACCACATTTACCCACATATGAGCAAGGGCGTAGTCATATAATTTGCTCGTGTTAGTACTGGATGCCTCAATAACGAGGATAACCTCGTTCCATGAGGGGATGGTCTGAGGACCTACCCCCTGACCTGGGTCCTCTTCATTGAAGTCTACCGGAAGCCGGTATGAACGTATCGGAGGAAGAGGATTGAAGGGCTCCCTTGGGTCCGCCGGACAGAACTACGAGTCCTCACACTTAGTTTCTGAGGATTTGAGTGTCGATGGAAAGTGTCGTAGAGGCAGGGTCCTATACTAGCATGAGCAAAGGACAGACTATGGCCGGGAACTCAACTTCGCATACCTCTGGTATGGCGGGACGTGGCTGACACGATGAGTGACCGGATGGATGTGGGAAAAGCGTACTACCTCTGCAGAGGGTAAAACTATTCGAATAGCCGAGTCCTCGGATATGGACAGTTGGGAAGAACTGCTAAGACCATGTGCAAGTTTTGGGCAAGTTTTGAAAGGTGTTTAAGTTTAAAATGAAATTGAAGGGGAGATGCTGTTACATACCTATACTAATGAGTTAGTATGAGGTTGTTGAAGTTAATTGGACCATAATGAGTTATGGTCGGGAAAAAGGAGGAGTTTTTGAGAAACAACTAAAATAATGATTTCTTAAAGGATAGTTATAAACTTCTTCTTACCTTTTTAAATAAATATATAGAGATGTTTTTCAATAAAGATATAAAGATGTTTTTCAATAATAAAAGTCTTTGAAATAAAAATAAAACTAAAATAGTGCATACTCAAGTTGGGGTAGTTTGCGAGTACAATCAAATGTACTCATATTGGTTTCGTCCCTGGCTATTGTCTTAGCCAGATTCTAGAGAAGAGCAGATTCAGGAAGACGGTTTCGATGACGTCAGTGCGAACTAGGGCGCTTCCCAGTCAGTTGCTGCCTGTAGGGTTTGGCAAATGACTTGGGCTCCACGTTGTTTGGTGATTTCCGCTGCAAGCACCTGATGAAGCTGATCACTTCCATCAAGTAAGTAAATAAATTCGGTATGTATGGATGTTCTTTGGTTACCAAGTTTAATTGTGCTTCAGCGACGCACTGATCATGGGATCGCTGATATGTAGGCACAAGGGTATTTCGGACAGTTAGTCCGGGGTCCCCACAGACTTGGTATCAGAGCCATCCTGACTGTAACAGACCTTAGTTAGCATGGACGTTAGTTAGGAAGAAAATATTTTGTTAAAAATATATATAAATACCAAAAATGTATCTTTATCTAGGGAAGTCCAAAAATGACTTCCACTCTTCTCATTTCTCAAATATTTCCGAGTCTTACCCTTCTATTTTAAGATTTTCCAAGGATTTCTCTACTCCCTCTTACCTGTTCAAAATACTTGACGATGAACCCAAGAGAGACCTAATTAGCTAGCACCTACAAGAAGAAGCATCCATCTTGAATATTCAACATTCGACCTCAAGATGATTGATCTGCAAATACCAAGATCGTCAGTACCAACAAAGCAAGAGACCTTCGAAGACCTCAGCTCAACATCAACAACTCTACTCAAGTTGCAAATTCGACAATCTCAAGTATTCCAGTTGGAACCTAAGGTGCTGAAATTAAGACTTCAGCAGTCATGTTTAACCAAGACCCATAGGATAAGAATGATAGGAACCTTGATGATACTACCTGTCGTCCACAAGTACTAGGCGTCCATTGGTACTAAATGTACCTTGTGTGTTGTTTGTTTGTGAAGTTCTTTGCTTGTGTGTACTCTGCTTGTGTGATGTTTTCTTGTGTGTTTCACAATCACGCCTTGTCGGCAGCACAAACTAATTTCAAAAATTTCTCCTTATAGAAACTCCTTCTTTGCCACCTAACAAGAACCATTTTTGACCTCTTGGCCACAGCTGCACCTTGTTGCAGATGTAAACCCACCTGGGAAAATCTTTCTAAAATGTTTTTCCTCTCATCTAAACCATCTCCCACTAAGAACTGACCGTTCTGTAGGGTACCAAAGACCCCCGATCTATCACCAAATAGCCTGAGATTTTTTTACAACCTAACCGGCAAGTCATTCATGCACCATCTGGAGCAAGTGCGTCAAGATCTCGAGGGAAACTGCCACTTTACGCCAACCTCGTGAAGATACGAGCCTCACCTTGCAAGATTAATTGGTGAATTACAAGGATACCACACTAACTTATCTTACCTAACTTTAGATTAACATCTGACCTAAGTCCTTGATAGTACCAACTAATCATCTAGGACTGCAAACCTTGACAAGAAACGAGGACATAAGGAGACTCATTTCGGATTGGCAACTAGAGGAATTCAAGGAGTGCATAAGAATTTCTACGAAGATTCAAGCTCAGAGACCGCCAGAAGGAGGAACTACGACAAGAAGACATTGAAGAGAGATTCCTTAGGTTGGCAAAGAAGCAATATACCAGACTATCATTGAGTATTTGGAAACTCTTATATCAGAATCTATTTTTCTTAACCTCTCTAGAAATAATGTGATATCCCACTGTTCGTGTTATATAGAAGTAGTTTGGTAACAAGCCTCATGAACTTGTTAGCAATTCACTTTTGTATGCTCAAACAATGGAGTGTCATACACAAATAAACGGAACATCAGATAATTCAGTACATCTCAGCCTTTGGAATATGAAAAGTAGTTTGATGACAAGACTAGCTACCTTGTTAACAAATTCTTCTTGTATGACTAAGGCAATTCGATGTCATAAAAGACACCCACATTCTTATACAACTAACCAATAGAAGGCCTCGCAACATCAAGTTGTTAAGATCTCACATAGCGACCTTACTGAAAGAAGCAACGACCTCGGAAGAGTAGTCAACCCCAAAACCCGTGCCCTCGTACTCCCCTGTACCCCCGGACAAATCTCGAGGACGAGATTTATTTTAAGGGGGGAAGGATTTGTAACATCCCAAATTTATAATAAGGATTAATAAGACCCCAAAATTCAGAACCAACAAAAACTTTTTGAATTACTTCACTAATGATCGTGTTTTCCCTTATATTGTTCTGTTTAACCTTGTGTGACTTGAATGTTTAAGTTGTTTGACTGGGAAATATTAACCCAGTAACCTAACCTAAGTAAAAATATATTTAAAACTCTGGTGATCATGTTATGACAAGAAAAACATTTCCATATATATCTTCTGCCACTCCTGTTTTATTCAAATATCATTTCCAAAAATAATTTGGGTTTGGCCACAACCAAAACATCCTTTATTGAGAAAGTGAAAGTATTTCCAAAATTATGTAATCCCCAAAAGTAGGGAGATCTATATGTTATCTCCTATCTATTTATCAAACTTGATATTTTGCATGTGTGTGCAACTCCCATTTTATAAGCTCTTATTTTATTCCACTTGGAAACCACACTAGTGGGAAATATATTACCCCACATAATTTCTTTATCGAACCTTTTGAAAACTATTGGGTTATGAGTTGAGATATTTCGTAAACAACATCTTGTCATAATTAAGTGTGGTCACTTTCAAGATAGTATTGTTAATTATGAAAAGTGTGGTATGATTACTTTGTATGATTTGATTTGTGTTATTGATATTGTAATGTTGTGATTGTTATGATTGTTTGCTTGTGAGGATAATTCCCCAAGTTGTGCTCAATCCTAAAGTAAAACAAACTTGACCACCAATTTGTAATATGACTTGAAAACAAAACAAGACCTCTATAATTACTTACACCCTCAAATCAAATCTTGATTTCAAGAAATGATCTTATTGAAATTCCCTCTCTATCTATTCCTCTATTCCATGAAAACAATTATGTTTTCTTTATCGAAATTCTAGGAGTGAGATGAACTAATAATCATCCCCACTTCATATCACTCCCTCCTCAAGTAAACCTACTTGTTGATTTAAAACAAACCCCTCCATTCTTTTATCAAAAAGGAAATGAAGGTCATGAGTTAAAAATGATCTTCATAATTAAATTCCCTCCCAAATTCTCTATTTCCTCCAAACCAATTTTCCCTCTATGAAAAGATAAATTATTTTGAAGCTACCTTATTGGTCAAGGAAGTTCCAAAAGTTCAACACAATATTTTATCACTGGTTTTAAAATATTAAAGGAGTATCAAAATATTATTTTCCAAAAATGCTTTATTTAAATCCTATGAACAAAAATGGAGCAAAACATTTTATTTTGTAAAACCAATTTTTGTGGAGCTTCCTCATGTATATGGGAGGCTACATGAATTTTCTCTGATTTTTGTAAAATGTTTAAGCACCTCATTTAAATTCCGGAAACCCTACTGATTTTAAAAAAGGAAATAAAAGAAAGAGACAAGGACCTATCTGTGAGTGGAAAAACAAGTTCAGGGGCCTCTTTGCAAAAACTACGTTGACTTCCTGTAGCTCCATGGCAGCACGGCACGGTGGCGTGCTCCCGAGCTCGCCGTGCTCTCCTTGCCTCGCCCCTGACGCAGGCCTCGCCCTGGAGGAGATAAGACCACTCCACGCCACTCACCTCTGCTCTCCCTTGTCCCCCCATCACCCCTGATTGCGGCGATGCTGCATGGCACGGGGCGCCGTGTTCCTCACACCATCGTCGCCGTGTTCTCCCCGCGCGATGTCGACACCGTCTGGACCCCGCTCCTCTCTGCTGCCCTGCGAGACGATAAGAAGCACCACGCCGCCCCCTTTGCTCCTCTGCTTCCCCATTTGCTCCCTCACTCTCCCCCCCCCCTCTCCATTTTTCTTCCACGGACAAGAACCACGGCCGAAGTTGCCGTCGCGCATCGCCGGCCATAGAGAGCTCCCCAATCCAAATCCCAGACCACCCGCAGCTTCGCCATGCCCTACTCTCCCTCCTGCGCGAAGAATCAAGGAATGGGGCAAGAAATCGTGGCCATGAAGCTTTTCCCTTTCCTCTCCGGCCGCGGACATGCGAGCAAGCTCGCGGTGGGCACAGGCCACCTTTCTCCGCCATTTTCGTGCACATGTGCTCCCCTTGCCGTGTTCTCTCTCATGGACAACCCCGATTCTTTTCTAGGTCACCGGAGCCGCCGCGCCGTCCTCGCCGAGCTTCCCTACCGTACCCCGTCGTCTCTGTGCTTGACGAAGAAGAAGGAAGCGGCCCGTACCGCTTCGTCGCGCTCGTGGGCCGCGAGCTGGGCTTCTCCCTGCACTGCACGGCCCAAGTCCAGCCAGATCCAGCCCACTGACTCTTTTCTTTAGGTTGTTTATTTATTTCCTTATAGATCTGTTTCTGGACCTTCAGTTTAAATCGTTTTAAAATATGAAAACTTCAAATATGACCAAACCAAAATATAGATGATGTATCCTAACAAGTTCTCAACCAGATCCAAGTGGTAGATCCACTTTTGGGCAAATGTTTTTGGAGAAATAAAATGGGAGGCAGAAACACTGGTTTTTACCAAAAACTCAATAACTATTTTTCTAGGATAGCTAATTTTGCAAACTCAACTGTTTTGAAAAGCCCTAAGTGTTACCTAACAGTAGCAATTTGCCTCTTATGCAAATGAGCTTCCTAAATAAAATGGCATCCACTTTTGTAAAGGACCAGAGAGCACTTCTAGGATTTTTGTAATTTTATTGGTGATAGATTTTGATGTGAATCCAATTGTGTAGCCTTCTGTATGCTTAGGGGTACCTAATCTAGCTTGGTGTGATTTTTAGAGCTATGTATTATTTTTGGTGTGCATAACTAGTTTTAATGCTTTTCCTGTTAATTCTTGTTTATAGTTTATTTAATTTTGTGGAATGCATTAGTGTCTTATTTGTGATTTCTAGCATGCATAGGTGCTGTACTCTCTGTTATGAGTGTGTTTACTCTTGTTTATAGCATGTTAGGAAAAGTTTAGTGTTGCTTGTGTTCATTAGGGAATACTATCACTAGTATGGATATTCCCTAGAATTTCCTAGTATTTAGGATTTGTTTGGGTATAAAATCCATTATGTGGCATGATTTTAGAAAGTGTTGTTTGAGCATCAGTAGCCCTTCATATCTACTGATATTGTAGCATGTCATCCCTTGTTACCTATTATTTGGTCCTTAGCAAGGCATGTTTAGTGGGGGAATAGTTATAATTACTTAGAACTTCCTAGCATGAGTAGCTCTTGTGTCTAGTTTATGTTTTAGTGATTGTTACAAATAGCCAGAGGATAATTAACCTCTTAATGCCTTGTTATGATAGTGGAACACCCACTGATTCCATTGCATATTGATTGAGGAATAGGTTTCTCAATCATAAGCATAGTTCCAATAGCCTTTTATCTACTAGATGTGAGTAGTTGTTTTCTCTGTTGAAAATTGAGTGGTTGTGTTGTGGTGAAGTATTTCCTGTTTAGATAAAAGTGCTTGCTGTTCATCTTTGCTTAAGATAGCTTTGTGATCTAGGCACCTGAAGTTAATTGGACCATAATGAGTTATGGTCGGGAAAAAGGAGGAGTTTTTGAGAAACAACTAAAATAATGATTTCTTAAAGGATAGTTATAAACTTATTCTTACCTTTTTAAATAAATATATAGAGATGTTTTTCAATAAAGATACAAAGATGTTTTCCAATAATAAAAGTCTTTGAAATAAAAATAAAACTAAAATAGTGCATACTCAAGATGGGGGTAGTTTTGCGAGTACAATCAAATGTACTCATATTGGTTTCGTCCCTGGCTATTGTCTTAGCCAGATTCTAGAGAAGAGCAGATTCAGGAAGACGGTTTCGATGACGTCAGTGCGAACTAGGGCGCTTCCCAGTCAGTTGCTGCCTGTAGGGTTCTGGCAAATGACTTGGGCTCCACGTGGTTTGGTGATTTCCGCTGCAAGCACCTGATGAAGCTGATCACTTCCATCAAGTAAGTAAATAAATTCGGTATGTATGGATGTTCTTTGGTTACCAAGTTTAATTGTGCTTCAGCGACGCACTGATCATGGGATCGCTGATATGTAGGCACAAGGGTATTTCGGACAGTTAGTCCGGGGTCCCCACAGACTCCGTACGTAGTCGTTGGGACCTTGGCTTAGACTGATACTTGATCAGCAAGGGGGGGTCCATCGCTAGGTTGGAGGGATTGAGGAGACACGAAAGGATTTTGGGGCGGATAAATTGGTCACCACACTTGTGCCGAAAATGCTGTAGTACCTTTTTTGTCTACAAAGTGAGCTGCTAATTAAGCAAAAACTTCACCTTCTTCCACCATTGCAATTTTGCTATCCACCCCGACCTCCTTCTCTATCTCCCCTTTCTTGAGGGCTCCTCCGTGCCTCTTGGCTCCTCCTCCCCTCTTCCC
Source organism: Poa pratensis (assembly GCA_947311845.1). Lineage (NCBI taxonomy): Eukaryota > Viridiplantae > Streptophyta > Magnoliopsida > Poales > Poaceae > Poa > Poa pratensis. Next base: position 131,517,193 of record CAMZMU010000085.1, on the reverse strand, counting down.
CGACAGCTCTATCGCGCGGTGGCGATCGATGGGGAGGAGGAGGTTGGCCCCTCTGTATAGATGTAGCCTAGTGTTAGGTATAGAGAGCTTGGTACCTCCCTTGTGGCGTCTTGGAGAAGAGTGTTTGTTCTCTGGCCAGATCCATCGCGTGTCGTACCCCTTCTTCCTCATAACGCGCTACTCCGGTAGCAGGAGTTGGCGTGGGTGGATGTTTTTGCCTTGGAGATCTCCGTCAATAAGGCAGCCCTGAGTTATTCCACTATGTCGCCTTGCTGCTGCGCGAGGTGGTTGCTCTTGGGCGTCCTGACATGCTTCCACGGAGGGAGGATGACGGTGGGACGCTCGGAGCCGGCTCCGTCAATAAGCACTGCCATAAGTTTGAGGTCGCTTCACACGAGAGGATCTGAAGATTTCCTACTATGTTCTTGCTGCCTTGGTGACGGGAAGGGCAGGTGGTGAGGGGATCAGCCTAGATCTGCCTGGTGCAAAGCTCGCGGTAGAAGTTTGCTTGCTGCGCCGAGGTGGAGCTCTTCTGTACCGTATCTCGTGAATCGGTGTTCCTGTGGCGGCGCAGCAGGTCTTGGGAGTACAACCTTGCTGTGTTCTCGCTGTCGAATCTGCAGGACGAAGGGCGGCGACTCTCCCGTTCGCTACTGGTGCTGGAAGACCGGCTCAAGGTCGTCTTCAACCTCTAGTTTCAGAGGCTTTCTAGCACACACATGGTTGACTCCCACCACTGTGATCCAGGTGGTAGTTCCTCGATGTCACTGTGGTTGACCGTGGCTCGGTGCTGAGCGAGATGGGTGGAGATGGACCTGGACCTGGACCTGATCGCTTTTTCCAAGTTAGATTTGAGATCCTTTGTGCTAAAGTGTTGGATCTGTTTGTGATTTTCTATTTTTGTAGGGCCGTTTTTGTTAGTTGTAACTGCACCGCTTAGAATTAATGCAATTCTCAGTCCATTGAGGCTGAACCCTGTTTAAAAAACATGTAAATGTGCTAGAATTGACATAGGCTCTCTCCACCGGGAAATCCACTTCGGCTCATAGGTGCATCTACACCCACTAACTAAAAAATGAATTTTAAAATGTCAAAAAAATTCAAACAATTTTTTTGGATGTACATATGAACATTCTATGTTCGTACAAAAAACATCAGGATGAAAATACATTTTGTGCGGCCGGTGTAAAAAAGACAAATCCCCGGTGTTCAAAATGTCTCTGCATGTAACATTTTTTTCTCTTTTTTATAACGGTCACACAAAATGTCTTTTCGATGCGAATCTTTTTTGTACGGATAGACATTTTTTATATGAACATCCGAAATTTTTGTTTAATAGTTTTTTAACATTTTAAAATGCGTTTAAAATTCATTTTTCACAACGGGTTCATCTGCACCCATGAGACAAAACATCATGTCCCTCTCCACCGGGCTAATAGCAGATGTTCATTCTGTCATACTAGTGATCATGAGTGATCACTATGGCAGAATGTACTGTACAATTCCAGGGAAAAAGATGAACATTCTGATTTTAATTAAGCGCCTCAAGATCGGTGCATGGCAATTCGCTGAAGTGGATGGTGTAACGTGCGATTTACTCTCACCGGCCCTGAAAGTTGCCACACTTTGCATGATTAGACCTATTAACGAGGCAGGTTTGAAATAATTAAAGATCTACCAAGAGCGTAGGTCAGTTGCCATTCATGTCACCTTACCGCAAGAGATCTAGATAAACAGTCATGCTCCCAAATCAATGCTGACATGTAGCTTGTCTCTGGTGGCTATGCTTATCCACACAACCATGTATGGTCGCTTTTCGGACGAAATGAAAGGATCGACAGCCACAAAAAATAAGATGTCACGTCTGATGGATTATTACAATATCTCAACACATAAATTCTGGAAGTAATGTTTTAAATTGGTTTGACGGAAACGACACCAAATAGTTGGTGAAAACAGTTTGATAGAGAGAAGGCATTGGAATTCTTAAATAGTTAAAATAAGTGAGGTTTGAGCTCGGTTCGTTTTCCTACTGAACTAAGGACAAACGAACCTCCCCGCAAAAGAAAAAACAAGACAAGAAAACACAGTCCATTAAAGTTTGAGCCCGACGAATGAAAGGACACGGATGTAACGAGAGGAGGGTGAATATGTGATTTGACCAATCACATTTCGGTTTAAATAAGAGTAAAACGCTCGTAGAGTCTATCAAGTTGCGGAGTTGAAGCGGATTGGTCACATACTGGGAAAATACTAACTATTGGTCACTAAATTGTGTGAATGTTGCACATTAGTCATTCCGTCACTGCTACCGTTATAATGCTGACGTGGACAATGGTTTTTTTCCAAAAAAAACCTTAACAATATATTTCTTCTTATCACTAGGTCCTTAGTTTGGTTTTTCTATTTCTTATTATCTTCTGCTGGATAGGCCCACTAGTGGTTCAGACCATGGGGTGCTGCTGTCCGCTGGACGCTGGTGCTGCTGTACTTTGGACCGCTGCTGTCCATCGCGGCGGCCGCCGCCCGTCCTAGCGCGCCCATGGCCACGCCGCCGCCCATAGAACGCCCGTGGCTGTATGCCGTGCCCTCGTCTACGCTCTCCCGGAAGCTCTGTGGCGCAACGTCGCGTCGCCGCGCGCCTCGGCCGCCGTCGTGCGTCGCCTCCCTCCACGCGTGCGCACCGCCGTCCGCCTGCCGCAATCGCCGCGCTGCTGCTCCTCGAGCACGCCCACGGCAAGAAGCACAACAAGGAGCACTACCTCACAGCCTGGACAAGGACCGGCGTGCACGTGCGCGAGACGCGCGGCAGCAGCGGCATCGGGACGTCGACGTGGCCGACATGACAGAACGCGACGTGCGTCCAGTTCATGCCGCCGCCGGCGTGCTCCAATTTTTTCGCGGCCAACTTCCATGCCGTGGTTGGAGACCTTGTCTAGTAGGTCCGCCGTGCTCCTCTTACCATCCATGTCGAAAGAATTGTCCCAATACATCCCCAGTCCATGGAATCGTCCTCGTCCCCTTCAAGTTCGGTGTGTCGCTGCCACGAGTCGATCTGCTCCGTGGCAGAGTGGGGCCGCGCCCGGCAACAGCAACAATGTACCCCGCGTTGCACAACATGGAGCGCGGCGGTGATGTTCCCCGGCGAGGTGGTGTGGTTCGGGTGGTGGCCCTCATCTGTTTGATGAATTGTCTCACAGAATTTCACCCACATGGACTAACAAATAAGAAGAAGCAAAAAGGCAGGGTGTATACTGCAAAAAAGAGCAAGCCCCGTCAGCATCCTAACGGCCGTCATGACGGATTGACGAATTTGCAACATTGCCACAACTTTCTGACCCATAGTTAGCATTTACCAGTAGGTGACCAATCCGCTCCAACTCCGCAACTTGATAGAATCCAGGGGCGTTTTACTCTTTAAATAAATTGTGGCTTTATGCACACATAAGTGCCTGTTTGGACCGCAGGGTTGTAAAACATAGAATATAAAAAAATACAGGAATTATAGAGGGTTGTAAGTGCAAAACAGATGATTGTAAAACACATGAAAACTGCAGATATTGTTGTTTGGATAAAATGCAGAAAAAACACAGGAAACATGTCTTGATCCTACGCATTGAGTGTAAAAAGATATTGGAGTGGATGTTCAAATTCCTATGAAATTGAGGGCATAGAAATCCAATCTATAGGATTTTTATTTGACCATTCTTTTGAAGCAAAGGCAATCCATAAGAAAAAATTCTAAGGATTGGAATCTTATGAAAATCCTTTGAATTTCTTACTATGCAAAGAGGCCATAAAATGTGAATACGGTATATGCAACTTTCAGAATTTTCAATAGTTTGAAAATATTTTAAAATATACACCTCCGTCCAAAAATAAATATCTTAGATTTGTCAAAAAATGTGGATGTATCTAGACATGAAACATATATAGATACATCCACTTTTATACAAATTTGAGACACTTATTTTGCGACGGAGGGAATATTTGTTAACTATCGTGTGGATATACGCTCGGTGGGCCAAAGTGAAACTTCAGGCGCGGGCGAGGAAAGAAAAGACAATCCATGAAACAGAGTACCGGAGAGTTGCTGTCACCTCGAAATAAATGCCCAGCTGCTCCTCGCGCGAAATACCCAAGGAAAACATCACAATTTCGTTAAGTAGCAAAACACAAGTGGATGCAAATCGATATTTGGCTTGCCCAGGAGCAATGCAACGCATTGGCATCGATCCGTACCGGAGAGTTGCTGTCACTGTGGAATCTGCGGCGCGAAGTCGGGTGAGCAGCAGTGGTCCGGCACTTCGACTCGAGTATACGTGCATTGCACGTGCAAATTTACTAGTAATATAAAAATGTACTCTGCACCCACCTCTACATTGAAAGTGTATACACAAGTTTGAAGATAAGGAACACAAGAGTCTCAAAATAAAAATAAAAATAGGGAACACAACTGACAGGATTAGCTGTAGCAGGGTTGTGGTCACCAACAGGGTTCTGCGCACGACGGCTGCCGGTGGGCCCAGCCGGCTTAGCACGTTATTCCTCGATACCGTCGGTCATCACTCATCAGTATGGGCAGGCAAAAAATCTTACGAGATGCGTGCTCTGTAACCCTCCTTAATCGGCGTGCTAGCACTTAGTCTGCTCACAACGGGGAGTAACATAGTGCAGTAACATGCTGATGTTACTAGGCTACGTTACCACCTTCACAATGGGAAGTAACATATATTCACTTCGTTTCCAAATATAAGATGTTTTAGATGTTACACATGTTGTCTACATACATACACAAATGAGTGAACATACACATGTAATGTGTTTAGATACATTTATGTACATGTGTAGGTGGACAAAGTCTAAAACATCTTATATTTAGGAACGGAGGAAGTATGTGATGTCATATAAGAACTTATTTATTAGGCTATATACATATATTATATTGATAAGTGTGATGTTGCAGTAGCTAAGTTACCCCCAAAATCTCTTCTCATTAACTACATGCCACATAAATAAAATTGTCTTGAGACGTGTGATGTTAGTACTCCACGTGACCGCCACTGCCGGACGATACGGTGCCACGTGACTGTCGGCAAGCCGTGGCTACTCTTATACACTCATTGTGACTAGTCTTATACGCCTTAATCAATGGAATGGAGGGAGTACAGTTCAAGGTGAGTCGAAACAGAGTACCTGCCTGAAATGGGAAGACACGGCTTGCCGACGGTCACGTGGCACCGTACCGTCCGGCAGTTGCGTGGGCCGGCTTGGTGAGGAGTAGCTGCCAGATTTGACGTTTCTTCATTTTCCTCTTCAGTCTACCACGTGAACATCACTGGCGTATTACGACCGGTGTTTACCTCGATGAGATCTGGTTTGTCAGCTGTGGTTTGGAAATAAATGCCCAGCTACTACTTGCCCGAATTACCCAATGAAAACATCACAATTTCGTTAAGTACAAGTGGATGCAAATCGATATTTGGCTTGCCCAGGAGCAATGCAACGCATTGGCATCGATCCGTACCGGAGAGTTGCTGCCACTGTGGAATCTGTGGATGTCTCAGCGCAAAGTCGGGTGAGCAGGAGGAGGGCAACCAACCACAAAGCGCACGCCAATGGCTTAGCCCCTATTAATATTGGAGTTTTTCTATTGATCCCAACCCGAGCTGTGCTAATTAATCGTATTTCAATCACGGAATCACCATGTGACAGGGCAGGATAGCGTGTACGTACCATCCTCGAAATTTACAGGCACGGAAAGACAGATCGGGTGCCATACTGCCATGGGTGCTGCAGTGTTCTACTCTACCGCATAGGGCATAGGTGCCCTGAGCGTGTGATGCGCGGCGTGCCATGCCGTCACCAGCACGCCTACTCTAGGTAATGGTGATGCCCGAGCTTTGGTTATCTCGGTTTTGCAAAGAATTCAGTTCATATTTAGCAACTATGGCATAATAATTGGGCTTCAGTCGAGGGATAGCTCAAATTCTCCATCCCGAGCATGGCCGGCGCGTGCGCGGCGCCGCCGCCTGGATCTCGGCTGTCCGACCTCTGTTGCGACCGCCGCGGCCTGATCCGGCCCCCTGCAGCGCCCTCTCTCGCCCGAGCTGCTCCTCCTGCCCTAGCTCCGCATACAGCGCTCGGGCATGTGGGTGAGATTGATGCGCCTCCGCGTCGGACAGCTGCTGCGCTCGCCGCCAATGCGTCCGCCGCGTCGCTCGCCGCTGCTGCCATGCTCGCCCACCGGAGGTCCGACCCCGCCATTGGAGGACGGCTGGTGAAGCGCTCCCATCTCCACAAGCCTGTCTCGGCGGCCCCTCTGGTCCTCTCGCCTGCCGCCTCTGCCCCCGTCGTCGGCGTGCTCTCCGGCCAGCTGGTTGGTGAGGCGTCAGCCTCTCCGGCGGCTAGAGTTGTGTTGGAGCACGGGGCCCTCCCGGCAAGCAGCCAGCATCGCCCCTCGAAGATTTTCCGGCCCCGCCGCTCGCCACACACGCTCCCCTCGCTGACGCCTCATGTGGACAGCTGACGAAGCCCATCGTGCCTCTCCTCGTTGGTACGTGTGCCGCCCAGACCTAGCCGGCTGCGTCGACAATCATTTTGGTGCCGCCGGCAGAAGTTCCCATGCCGCCTCCGCGTCCAGACAGCGTCGACGAGCTTGTCCCTGTGTCAACCATCCGGAACAGCTTGTGCAAGGTGCGCTCGACCACGCCTTCGGCTTCAGTGCATCGGGCATCGTGGCTCCGGTCACTGGAGCGCCCCCTTCAGCCTCGCATGCATCTCCAGGACCTTCACAACGTGTGTGCCAACAACTTCCAGTGGCTGACACCGCAACGGCCGGAGCGAGGTGTGAAGAGTCGCCTTGGGTGTTCGTTGATGCCCACAAGTATAGGGGATCGCTGAAATCTTCGTTGGGAAGTATTACCCAAATTTATAGTTCGACTCGATGGGAACACAAGAATACCAATAAGACTTTGGCAATTGAGGCGTCACTCTCAACCACACCTGTATATCAATAAACTTGCAGCAGTAATAGTGATGGCAGTAAGGTGATTCAAGCAAGCAAAATAAATCAGCAGTAGTAACAAGGGTTTCCCAGTTTTCACCGGAAAAGTGAAAGTGTAACTCAGGGATTTAAAACGTAGGCACGAGGTGACAGCGGGGTGTTGCATGAATAAGATTGATCATATAATAAGTACAACAACAATGGGACTTATCTCTAACTCCGATATATGTAGGTATGTGTTCCATAAATAGTTGTGCGTACTAACCAAGAGAATTTGCACAACATCTATTGTCCTACCTGCCCATTTCACCGGGGCCAACTTGGAACTACAGGTAATTAAGGTCTACCCTTTCGAATAGCCCGGAACAACGCATTAACACTTCATGAACACATAGAATCCTCAAACTAATACATCTCCCCCTTGTTTTCCCTACCTGTCACTTTTAGGGTTCGCAGGTTCAACATAATAGCAGGTAATACACTTTGCAGATAGATACCAAACTCAAATATATGATGGGGCAAAATAAGTTCAGTACTGAAATCATGCCACTCGGGCCCTAGTAGCAAGCATTAAACATAGCATAAGTGCATCAACACAATACAAAAGTATCTTCAAGATAAACCCCTAGGATCTAGAACAACGGGTACCATTACATGATCAATCTCATCCAATCCCCATCCACCTCATGTGCCTACAGGGACTACTCACACATGGTGATGGTGAGGAGCTCATGGTCGATGGAGATGAAGGCGGTGAAGATGGCGGTGAAGACGGCCTCCGGATCTCTCCTCCGGGGGAGAAATCCTGGATCAATCTGTCTCCGAAAACGAAGATCGTGGTGGTGGCGGCGCTCTGTTTCGCGAAAACTCCCTCCTCCTAGGGCGTCCACTTTTTCGTCTATATGAAGGGGTACGCGGAAGACCGAGGGAGAGGCGGTGCCCGACGCCCCAGATAGGTGGGCCCACGCGGTCAAGGAATCTGACCGCGTGGGGCCCACCTTTTGGGCCTCGTGCGCCTCCTCGAGTCCGTCTTTTGCACGATGTCCTTCTTTTCCATAAAAAATGACGTGGTATTTTTCCCCGATTTAATTTCCTGCAAAAACAACCAGAAAGGAGACTTTGCTAAAAACAGCGTCAGATTCAGCAGTTTTATTCAAATATGGGAAGATTCCGGAGCAAATTATGAAGCAAAGTGCTTGGAAAAGTAGATGCATTTTAGGTGCATCAACTCCCCCAAGCTTAGCTCGTTGTTTGTCCTCGAACAACTCAAACGTAGTGCAGAAGCGATGAAAAGACTTTGACAAGAACTTTGCATTGCATATACAACACCGTTTAATACCAACAAGTATTCAAAACATAATTTCCATAACAAATAACAAACTGCTGGCAAAGATGCATCTAACCGGTGTTAAAGCATTTATATTTGTTACAAAGGAAATAACATGAAGTGTCAGCACTTGGATGAGTTTGCCCAACTGTAGAAGAAAACAAAGGTTCTTGCATCGCTATTGATTGAATCATGTCAAGATTTTTGAGATCTCTTGATTCTTTACTTTGTTGACTAGTGAACTCATTGTGCTTACATCCTTGCTCTCAATTTTATCAAATCATTTAACATTCCCTATTATGACTCATATGCTTGACCAACTAGAGGTTGAAAGCCTCATGCCCCGTGAATACGAGTACCTACACCACGTGTTACTCACCTCGGGTCACAGAGTAAATTCAAGTTTTAGGTCATTGTAAGTATTTTAATAGCGTCATTGAGAGTTGCTACAGGGGTACCTCTTGCCTCATGACATGGAAGCCAGCCCATGTCAAAACAACAAGACAAACAGACAATGAACAATCTCAGCACTCTTTTATTTACTATGGGTATAGCTTTTTATTATGAGGTGCATCATAGAATGAACATTATGGTTATGCTGTAAATTTCCACCATGAATGATGCATGGCTTAGATTGGCGGCCCAAAGCATCTCTCTAGCCATTTATACAAACTCCTTAAACTTACTAAGTTTCCACATTTATTTCACCCGTGATAGGCATCCATAGACAAAAGTACATGATATCAACTAAATATAATTAAGAGCACGTTGAAAGCTTTGCATGTGTCAGCACATATGGGCTAACTCTCAACCCTAAGATTGTCAAGCATATGACTTCATGTTTATCATTTGAAAAGATCTTTTACTTTGGTTGGCAAGTTTAGCAAGCACAATGGGATGCGTAGACCTTTGTTTAGAACCACAGTTATTCAATCCACATCCAAGTGTTGACACTAAATAATATCTCTCTTGCATCATAATATAACATACTAAACCACGGAGGAGATAAACATTTGCTAGCACTTCCCTAGATGTTAGAGAAATTATGACATGCGCACTTGCTATTATTAAAAAGTCCACATAAGCACGGCAAAGGTGTCATACCTTTCATCCACTTCATGCACATCAGCTCATCATTGTTGTTCTCCTCTCCCAACTTGAACTGCGCAATAAAAACTCAAATCTGCCATAAAATGCTACTGCATACAGTACTGTTTTTACCCTACCTAAACACATCAGAATAATTTCATAATTTACGGGTGTGTAGGTCATATAAAGTTGCAGCAGTGGTTAAAATTTTAGCTCATTCGGAGTTACAGAAAAAATATGAAAAATCAAACAGTGAACAGAATCAGAAATTCCTGCACCTCCGTTTTTGCATTAGATTCAAGAAAACGAAAATATTTTTGTTCTTTTTAATTTTTAGATGCATAAGGTAAATGACCAGAAGTAAATAAGCAAGAGAAACAAATAAAATTTTTTGTGTTTTCAAGATTTTCAGAACAATAAACTAAAACATAACAAGATAAAAGTGATATAAAACAACGAATGAAAAGGGAGAGAAGTACTCCCCCAAGCTTGAGTTCAAGCTAGTATCCCGGGTGGTAGTCGTATCCACCACTTCCACTTCCGTCGTAGTAAGGTGGTGCACCACTTGATGACCCTCCTCCATAGTAAGAGGGGTCACCACCTTGGTACCCTCCTTGCTCCGGTCCTGGAAACCCCATGGATAGTTTTGCATCTCCGGGTTTTGGGGCTCCTCTTGTGGTGGCACTTCTTCCACGGTCCATTTTCCGGTGTTCCTGTCAAAAAGGTCAGCACGAGGGAGCCTAATGGACACATTTTGTCCATTGTGACTCTTATAAATATAGTTGCAACCACCCTTATGCCATTCACTCATTTCCATGCGACAGGTTAAAGTAAAATCAAGTAAATTAGACTCTTCTACACGTCTACCCATGTTGTTATCAAAGCCCCTCTCTTCCTTAATGTGCTCATATATTAAAGTAGCAATAGCACCAGCATATATAGGGGTAGTATCAGTCATGTTCCTTCTCACAGCTAAATGCAGAGTTCTAGCAAGAATGACTCCCAAGTTATACTCACATGTGGTGTTTTCTTTTGCACATTTAAGTAAATAAACCATTGGTCCCGTGCAAGCAGAATTGTTGTCTCTAGCAAGAAATCCTCTTGCAAGGAACAACGCAAAGTATCTCAAACTTGGGTGCTGTATGTGGGTAAATTTGCCCCTATTGAGTCTCTCAGGAACATTAACAGAAATGCTACGCCAAAAAGAAACAAGTTCCTGATTTGAATCAGCACCTATCTCATCCCAACTACCCGTGTTCTCCACACGAATAGCTTTGCAAAACTCTTCTAATGACATAACAAGGCGCTGCCCCCTCATAGTAAATTTAACCGTGAAAGTAGGAGGTGGTGGATTACTCTTCTTACTGCGTTTGTGAAGTTCGGGGCCCTCGAAGCGGAAGGTGGAGAGGAACTCCCGTGCGATCCCCTCGTATGTCTCCCGTGGATGACGAGAGAACTCAAGTAAGCCCGCTGCAGTGACGAAGGCGTTGAAGTCATCTCCTATCCCCCAATGGTTAAGAACATCGGGGTCTTGCCATTTGGTTGCATGAATCCGAAGCTTTTCCCCCACAAACTCGGCACCATCCTCCCATAGATGATCATCATCATGATTATCGGTGGCTCTAGATGGCCTCCTCCTTGTTCTTGACATCATCCCCATGAATCCCTTACCCTTGTTCATGGTGAAAGCTTGCTGTCCAAAAATAAAATCCAACAAAAATTAAGATGCAACACTCTAAAACAACATTGAACCATCCATAATGAGTCTCCACATCAATATTATGCATCAATATTAACTAGAAAACTCAAACTCATGGACTTCCCAAGCATATTAGGTGACATCTAGTGCAGCAAAATACTTCATAAATAAAGCATAAGAACAAAAAGTAATTGGATGGGCGGAGGAGTCACATACCAAGGAGTAATTCCACCAAACAGATTTGAAAAATCTGCTCAAACTTGGGAGATCGAAGATGGCAGGAAGAGGGAGCTCGGGAAAATTTGGGAAAAATACCTGGAGGTGGTTTTCTGTCGAGGGTGAGGAGATGGGCACTGGCTGCTCACCTAACTCCACCTGTGGGTCAAAATGGTGGGTCCCACGCGGCCAAGGAATCTGGCCGCGTGGGGTACCCCATTTTGGTCCCTGGTGGCCTTTTGGCCCCCCACTTTTGGCTGCTGGTCCCTCTGGTAAAATAACTTAACCCCAAATTTTTCTGGAATTTTTCAAGAAAATTTTCTGAAGAGAATTTTTCAAAGTTCATATTCTGGAATTTCTGGACTTCTGAAATAATTATGTTTATGCAAATATTCTAAAGTTCTAAGACAAATAAAATTAAAATGCAATGCAAATTTTTATGGGAATCAAGTTTGCATCATTTCCACATTAGTAATGAGGTTGATCAAGTCTCATTAATAATATGTAAAGATATAAAGCATGATTCATTTTATATATATAAATAAAACTCAAACCTCATATTTGATTGGAATGGTTCCAATCATCAAGGTAGCATACTTTGGTGCAGGAGGTGGTAGTGCAATTTCAAAGCTTCCAATCATAATAGTATTTCTTTGAATAGAATTCACACTCTTGTTTATCATTGTAACAGGATTCTTCTTGGGAAAATAGATAGTATGCTCATTTCCTTTGACATTAAATGTCACTTTGCTCTCAGTGCAATTTATCACAGCTCCTGCAGTGTTTAAAAAGGGTCTTCCAAGAATAATAGATAGATTATCATCCTCAGGCATTTCTAATATAACAAAGTCTGTAGGAATTAACACATTAGCTATAGAGATAGGAACATCCTCACATATACCTATAGGCACAGCAGTTGATTTATCAGCCATTTGCAATGATACTTCAGTTGGAACTAATTTGTTTAGGTTAAGTTTCTTATATAAAGAAAAAGGCATAACACTAACACCAGCTCCTAAATCACATAGTGCATATTTCACATAGTATCTTTGATATGACAAGGAATAGTTGGAATACCAGGATCTCCACGTTTTTCAGGCAATTTCCCTTCAAATGAATATTCAGCAAGCATAGCAGTGATTGCATCATTAGGTATCTTTCTTTTATTAGTGACAATATCTTTCATATATTTCGAATATGGAGGAATTTTAATAGCATCAACAAGAGGGATTTGCAAATATAAAGTTTTAATCAACTCAAGAAATTTCTCAAACCTAGCATCATCCAAAGATTTTATTACCTCTTGGGGATATGGTATGGGCCTTTGTACCCATGGATCCCTCTCTTTACCTTTTTGCTGATTTGGATGCTTCTTCTTTTTATTCTTATCAATAGATGGTTGAGGGTCTTTTTCAGGAGGTTCAGGTTCTTCAATATTTTCAGCTTCATGTTGTTCTTCAGGTGTAGATGATTCCTCTTCTTCATTATTATCATCTTCAGTCTCAGCATCAGAAATAGAAATATCCTTATCTTGTTCTTGAGAATCATCAATATCTTTGTTTTCATTGGGAGATTTTCCTGCAGAAGATTTCTTCTTGAGAGCCTCTTGCTCTTTTCTCTTAGGATGGTCTTCAGGATAATCAGGATCCTGAGTACTTGCACCACCTCTAGTATTAACTCCACAAACCTGTTTCTTCTCAATAAGATTTTCATACAATTTATTTTGAAGAGAAACCATCTGTTCAACTTGATTATTCATCATCTCACAGTGTTTAATAATTCTTCTAACTTCTTCTACACTAGCATTTAAACTTTCACGAAGAAATTTAATCTTATGAGAGTTTTCCATAATACTCATTCTAATACTATGCTCCTCAGGATTATGATTATAAGCAAAATCGTTAACATAGGATACATCAATAGGAGGTGTTACCTTTTCATTACCTTCCATAGAGCTAATAGCATTGACTTGGATTGGAAAACATGGTTTATCAATAGGAAGTTTAACACCCATTTCAGATAGTTCCTTGAGATGAGAGGTTTTAATTCCCTTCTCTTCAATATCCTTGGCAGCACTTTCATTTGTTCATCATTTAATTTAAGAATACCTCCTTTCTTCTCTGGGAATACCTCTTTTTCATTTATCACTTCAATATTCCAATCTTCATAATTCCTAGAGATAGTCTCCAATAATTCGGTTGCTTCATCAATGGTCCTTTCCCTGAAAACATTCCCTGCAATACTATCAAGATAGTCTCTAGTATTTTTAGTTAGTCCATTGTAAAATATATCAAGTATTTCATTACTCTTGAAGCCATGTGTAGGACATTTCCTAACCAACTTACGGTATCTCCCCCAAGCTTGGGGTAGATCCTCCTTCTCTTTCTGCGAAAATTTGCTAATCTCAATAGTTAAACCATGAATCTTATCAGCAGGGAAATATTTATTATAGAATAATTGCAAGCATTCTTCTTTGCTAGTAATAGATCCAGGTTCTAAACTATTATACCAAGTTTTAGCATCTCCTCCCAAGGTAAAAGGAAACAACTTTAAGAAATAATAGCGTTGGTGAATCTCATCTTTACCAAATAAAACAGATAAATCATGCAAAACAGCAATATGTTCAAAAGGAAATTCATTGTCTCTCCCATTAAACTTAAACTTCTCAGCCTTTTTAATTATTTCGGGATCAACACTAAACTCATAATCTTTATCTTTAATTTTAATAGCTGGAGCATTCATTTTCTTAGTAACAGGAAAATAATCAGCAAGAGAAGAATTTTTATTGCTATCAAGTTTATCCAATTTATCAAGATTCGAATCCATAAAAGCCATAGCAATTGCATCTTCTTCCTCATAAGAAGAAGTTTCATATTCATCATCACAAGACTCACTATCTTCCAAATCAGACTCCACATTTTCAATAATAGATGATTCAGGAAATTCAGGTGTTTCAGTTGTCTCAGATGTTTCAGGTGTCACTTCTTTGTCTATGCTACCACATATTAAATCATTTTCAGTACTAGTAGACATCTTAGACAATGGTGAACTAGATAAAACTTTTCCTTTTTTCTTAGGAACAACAGCAGAAACAACATTAGGTGAAAAGTTTGGCCTACTTAGCAAGTCCGTACCTCTACGAGTAGTTGAAGGCCTCAGTTCCTTCGGAGTGTTCTTTTCCTTTCCCATAGTTGGGAGCAAGCAAGTGCAGCAAATAAATGATAACAAGTGGTCTTACCAATAAAGCTAGGTTCCCCGGCAACGGCGCCAGAAAATGTCTTGATGCCCACAAGTATAGGGGATCGCTGAAATCTTCGTTGGGAAGTATTACCCAAATTTATAGTTCGACTCGATGGGAACACAAGAATACCAATAAGACTTTGGCAATTGAGGCGTCACTCTCAACCACACCTGTATATCAATAAACTTGCAGCAGTAATAGTGATGGCAGTAAGGTGATTCAAGCAAGCAAAATAAATCAGCAGTAGTAACAAGGGTTTCCCAGTTTTCACCGGAAAAGTGAAAGTGTAACTCAGGGATTTAAAACGTAGGCACGAGGTGACAGCGGGGTGTTGCATGAATAAGATTGATCATATAATAAGATACAAACAGCAATGGGACTTATCTCTAACTCCGATATATGTAGGTATGTGTTCCATAAATAGTTGTGCGTACTAACCAAGAGAATTTGCACAACATCTATTGTCCTACCTGCCCATTTCACCGGGGCCAACTTGGAACTACAGGTAATTAAGGTCTACCCTTTCGAATAGCCCGGAACAACGCATTAACACTTCATGAACACATAGAATCCTCAAACTAATACATCTCCCCTTGTTTTCCCTACCTGTCACTTTTAGGGTTCGCAGGTTCAACATAATAGCAGGTAATACACTTTGCAGATAGATACCAAACTCAAATATATGATGGGGCAAAATAAGTTCAGTACTGAAATCATGCCACTCGGGCCCTAGTAGCAAGCATTAAACATAGCATAAGTGCATCAACACAATACAAAAGTATCTTCAAGATAAACCCCTAGGATCTAGAACAACGGGTACCATTACATGATCAATCTCATCCAATCCCCATCCACCTCATGTGCCTACAGGGACTACTCACACATGGTGATGGTGAGGAGCTCATGGTCGATGGAGATGAAGGCGGTGAAGATGGCGGTGAAGACGGCCTCCGGATCTCTCCTCCGGGGGAGAAATCCTGGATCAATCTGTCTCCGAAAACGAAGATCGTGGTGGCGGCGGCGCTCTGTTTCGCGAAAGCTCCCTCCTCCTAGGGCGTCCACTTTTTCGTATATATGAAGGGGTACGCGGAAGACCGAGGGAGAGGCGGTGCCCGACGCCCCAGATAGGTGGGCCCACGCGGTCAAGGAATCTGACCGCGTGGGGCCCACCTTTTGGGCCTCGTGCGCCTCCTCGAGTCCGTCTTTTGCACGATGTCCTTCTTTTCCATAAAAAATGACGTGGTATTTTTCCCCGATTTAATTTCCTGCAAAAACAACCAGAAAGGAGACTTTGCTAAAAACAGCGTCAGATTCAGCAGTTTTATTCAAATATGGGAAGATTCCGGAGCAAATTATGAAGCAAAGTGCTTGGAAAAGTAGATGCATTTTAGGTGCATCATTCGTCCAGTCTAGACACGGCATGCATCGCACGGCGTTCACTTCACCTGCATTGAAGACCCGTCCTCCCCCTCCCGCTTTGCTTCATGGGAGATGCCACCGCTGCCATGAACCTGGGCACTGGGCAACAATGTGTCGTGAGCAGCTGAGGTGCAACAATTGTCATCAATTTGGCCACAAACCGAAGTTTTGCACTGCGAGAACTGCTCCCCGCCCTCCTCCGGTCCAAGTTCGTCATGCGGCACATACGCCCGCAGTTATCTGTCGGCAGAGATCCCCTCCTCTGAGCCGGCAGTCAGAGCCACCTCGCCAGCCAACAGATGTGCAGGTGCAGTCCGTCCTGGTTGAGGAGGCAGAGTTGCTCGCTCTGAGCTACTAGGTTGCTTGGCTCGCGTTGAGAGTTTTCTGGTAAGGGCGCGGGTTGCTTTGGGCGTGACTCCGGTTGCGCCTCATGTCTCTCCACAATCTGATCTCCATGTCGGCTCCTTGGACGATCCTCGTGGTAGGCTCTCCCCTTCACCTCAACCCGTTGTGCGTGCTGCATCTGAGAGCGAGGACATCGTTGGGGTGATGACGTGAAAGCACACGTTCATTGGGAGACCCCAAGAGGAAGGTATGAAGCAGTGCAGCAGCAAGTTTTCCCTCAGTAAGATACCAAGGTTATCAATCTAGTAAGAGTAAGAAATCACTTCTGAAGGTTGTCAGTGGCGCGCTGACGTGGAACCTGCACACAACACAATCAAACTACTTTGCCCCAACGAAACAGTGAGGTTGTCAATCTCACCGGCTTGCTGAAAACAAAGGATTAAACGTATGGTGTGGAAAATAGTGTTTAATTGCAGAGAATGAAAAGGAACAATGATTGCAGTTGGTTGTATTATCAGTGTAAAAGAATGAACCGGGGTCCACAGTTCACTAGTGGTGTCTCTCCATAAAAGATAACTAACATGCTGGGTGAACAAATTACAGCTGGGCAATTGATAAAATATTGAGCGCATAACAATGCATATATATGACAGGATGACAACTATGATATTCAATTGGGCATTACAACATGATACATAGACCGTTATCCAACATCATCTATGACTAATAATCCACTTCAGGTTGACATCCGTGTTCCCCGTTGGTATTAAGTTGCAAGCAACAGATTATTGCATTAAGTAAAGTGCGTAATGTAAACAATACAATTATCCTTAGACAATGTATTGCTGTTTTACCCCTAGTGGCAACAGCACATCCACAACCTTAGAAGTTGCTGTCACTCTCCCAGATTACTGGAGACTGAACCCACTATCTAGCATAAATACTCCCTCTTGGAGTTAAAAACATCTACTTGGCCAAAGCATCTACTAGAAACGGAGAGCATGCAAGATCATAAATAACATATAAGATAGATTGATAATCAACTTGACATAGTATTCAATATTCATCGGATCCCAGCAAACACAACATGTAGCATTACAATAATATGATCTTGATCATGATAGGCAGCTCACAAGATCTAAACATGATAGCACAAGGAGGAGAGACAACCATCTAGCTACTGCTATGGACCCGTAGTCCAATGATGAACTACTCACGCATCACTCCGGAGGCAGGCATGGCGATGTAGAGCCCTCCGGTGATGATTCCCCTCTCTGGCAGGGTGCCGGGAAGAGTTTCTGAACCCTCCCGAGCTAGGGTTGACGACGGCGGCGTTTCTGGAACTTTTCGTGGAATATGGCTCGGGTCTTTAGGGTTTTCGCGTCGGGGGGATTATATAGGCGAAAGGGCGGCGGCTGGAGGCACCCGAGGGGGCCACACCACCCCACGGCGCGGCAGGAGGTGGGCCCGCGCGCCCCATGGTGTGGCTGCCTCCTAGGTCGTCTCCGTCTCTCCTTTGGACTCCGTGTACGTGTTGGAAAAATAGGAGGTCCTGTCCAAGTTTCGTCCAATTCCGAGAATATTTCCAGAACAGCTTTTCTGGAATACAAAAACAGCAGAAAACAGGAACTGGCACTGTGGCATCTTGTTAATAGGTTAGTCCAGAAAATGCATAAAAATGCTATGAAGTGTATATAAAACATGTAGCAATTGGTATAATATAAACATGGAACATCAGAAATTATAGATACGTTTGAGACGTATCATGGGGTCATGGCTCGGTGATACGGATCATACCCAAGCTGCATGAGCTATGTGTGGAGTCTGTTTCTCCAAAGGTGAGTCCTATGGGTGACGAGGTTGTTGCATCCGGTGTGTTGGCACCATTCCGGGAGCTCTCTTTGCCAGAAAGCTTTGCGACTTTCTCGTCAACTTGGAGGCCGATGACCCTTGATCTGGCAAGACGATTGGGTGCCTTTTTAAAGGAGAGGGAAATTAGGAGCAAAGGAAAAAGGTTGGATCTGGCATTCTCAAGGAGAAATCTTGCAAAAGTAAAATCAAGAAGATTGGGACCTCAAGGAAAGCGTCGGTGGCTGCTTGATGGGTTTGATATCCTTCTTCTTGTGTTTTTAGTGGGGGTTCATTGGTGAGGAGTTGAGCCATATGCTAGAGGTTTCTCCGGTGTAGTGTGTTGTGTGCACTTGTTGGTGTGTCGAGTTGGTCGTGGAGTTTGATGCTTTGAGTGGCTAGCGTGTGTTTGTTGTAACGGTTTTCGCCCGGTTTCCCGTCAATTAACTTGGCAATTCTCTTCTACTTAATTAATCGATGAGGCAAAGCTTTTGCCTCAGTTTCAAAAAAAAAATCTCCATCCTAATTTAGTGAACATGATTTTGGGACAAAAATATGTAACACTATTTGTAGTACTGACTACCAAGGAAGCTTCTCTGTTGCACGTAATTTTTCAAAGTTCTGTTGTAAGGTATTACGGTAAAAGTTCTAATTGTATATCTGACTGAATTGTGT
Source organism: Poa pratensis (assembly GCA_947311845.1). Lineage (NCBI taxonomy): Eukaryota > Viridiplantae > Streptophyta > Magnoliopsida > Poales > Poaceae > Poa > Poa pratensis. The sequence goes on along the minus strand of CAMZMU010000085.1, from coordinate 131,498,328 downwards.
ATCAAGCAAAATCTTAGGGGCCATGCCGACTTGTATTTTTTTTGCGAAACACAGTACAATGCAAACGTTCACATACACGTGCAAACACTCACCCCTATAAATGCATGCACACACACCCTATCCCTATGAGCACCTCCGAGAGACTGAGCTGGCGGATCAGGTCTTGAGATTGACGAAGTCACCACGGACATCTCGCTGTCGACGGGAACATCGCCTCCCACTGAAGAATATTCCGTCTAAATGAGAAACACCAGCGTCAGACCTGAGGTTTGAACTCTGCTGAGCTGGGGGTACAACCACCCTGCTAACCATCGTACCACAGGCAGGTTCTCTGCTGAATTGTATATGAAGCACAATATTAGGGAGTCTTAAAGAATATGCTACAGTACCTGTATTTATTTTATGGGTGCATACGTCTCTACCTGAAGTATACTGTTTGGTGAGAAGCATTGTATGATTTTAATTTGGTTTATTTAATTGTCGGAATCATCTATTTTCTATATAGACTTGCTCAACCATGGTGTTCGATCAACGACAAAGAGATATCTAGGAACTAACCCGTTAGATTTATGGTTTTATAACAGTTGGTCAAGTTTTTTGGATATATACATTAGTGCGACGTGCCCTGCATACATACAGTGGAGAAATGCCTCACCGTGTGGCTACGGTGATAATTGTAATGACGTCTAATAATACACATATATGTATGTTATGGTTATGTCAATGTACACAGTTGGCTTATTAGTGAAAACACATATCTATAAATCTAAATATTTTCTGCTACTTCGACTCGAGTATACGTGCATTGCACGTGCAAATTTACTAGTAATATAAAAATGTACTCTGCACCCACCTCTACATTGAAAGTGTATACACAAGTTTGAAGATAAGGAACACAAGAGTCTCAAAATAAAAATAAAAATAAAAATAGGGAACACAACTGACATGATTAGCTGTAGCAGGGTTGTGGTCACCAACAGGGTTCTGCGCACGACGGCTGCCGGTGGGCCCGGCCTGGCTTAGCACGTTATTCCTCGATACCGTCGGTCATCACTCATTAGTATGGGCAGGCAAAAAATCTTACGAGATGCGTGCTCTGTAACCCTCCTTAATCGGCGTGCTAGCACTTAGTCTGCTCACAATGGGGAGTAACATAGTGCAGTAACATGCTGATGTTCCTAGCCTATGTTACCACCTTCACAATGGGAAGTAACATATATTCCCTTCGTTTCCAAATATAAGATGTTTTAGATGTTACACATATGTTGTCTACATACATACACAAATGAGTGAACATACACATGTAATGTGTTTAGATACATTTATGTACATGTGTAGGTGGACAAAGTCTAAAACATCTTATATTTAGGAACGGAGGAAGTATGTGATGTCATATAAGAACTTATTTATTAGGCTATAGACATATTTTATATTGATAAGTGTGATGTTGCAGTAGCTAAGTTACCCCAACATCTCTTCTCATTAACTACATGCCACATAAATAAAATTGTCTTGAGATGTGTGATGTTAGTACTCCATGTTAGTACTCCACGTGACCGCCACGGCCGGACGGTACGGTGCCACGTGACTGTCGGCAAGCCGTGGCTACTCTTATATACTCATTGTGACTAGTCTTATACGCCTTAATCAATGGAATGGAGGGAGTACAGTTCAAGGTGAGTCGAAACAGAGTAGCTGCCTGAAATGGGAAGACACGGCTTGCCGACGGTCACGTGGCACCGTACCGTCCGGCAGTGGCGTGGGCCCGGCTTGGTGAGGAGTAGCTGCCAGATTTGACGTTTCTTCATTTTCCTCTTCTGTCTACCACGTGAACATCACTGGGGTATTACGACCGGTGTTTACCTCGATGGGATCTGGTTTGTCAGCCGTGGTTTGGAAATAAATGCCTAGCTACTACTTGCCCCAATTACCCAATGAAAACATCACAATTTCATTAAGTACAAGTGGATGCAAATCGATATTTGGCTTGCCCAGGAGCAATGCAACGCATTGGCATCGATCCGTACCGGAGAGTTGCTGTCACTGTGGAATCCATCGTACGCCTCCGGATGGGCTACACCACAACAACCCGTCCACCCAAGCGTGCCGCGTATACTGTGCTTCACGTGGCACGCGCCACCAGATATGTCGACGTCTAGCAAAAAAAATGTTTGGAGCTAAATCTCTTTCACACCGTAATAGTATCTCCATCGACGCTCTCAATATACAGTCCGGTAAATTGTCAGGCATGCCAACATGACGAAAGGACAAATTCATGCAAAGTTGGAATTTCACATGGTTCAGCGCTAGCTTTGTCCGTCCTTTTTAATCGATGTTGAATTGTGCTTTGACTTAGAGGGTGTTTGGTGAGGCATTTTAGTTGGCTTTTGACTTTGGCTTATTAGCCCAAAAAGCAACTAAATAGGTGCTTTTGGCTTTTGGCTTTTAGCTTTTGATTTATGCTGCACTATGGTATAAACCAAAAGTCAAAAGCCAAAAGCACCTATTTATGTGCTTTTGTGGCTTATAAGCCAAAGCCAAAAACCAAAAAAAACCTAACCAAACACCCTCTTAGCGCCCTAGAACCATGAAGAATAGCTCCAGATAAGTTCTCGACCCACTACGCAGTAATGCATGGCTTATAAGTTATATGTGTGACATCGAGAGGGCTTTCTCAGGCTCAACAAGTGTCCATAGATATAGCCAAAGACTTTCATTAAAGATAATACCTCGTGACAAGGGCATCAATAAACATTGCATCGTCAGAACAACCCACACGCATACATGTGGGTGTGATTTCTTGGATTTTTCTATACGGACTATTGTTTCGAACAAACAATTTTGCATGCTGCACTATTTTATTTTCTATGGATCAATTATTGTCATTTTTTGTGGAACTATAATTGAACTATACGGATGAATGATTGATGCTCTAGTGGAGTCCCAGCTAGATGTTGCATTCTCTATACATTCAACATTATTTAACAGGTATTCGAACGTATGGCTCCCGAGCTACCGGGCTCCTCATTCTGATTTTTTAAATCAAAAATCATATTTAAAGTAAAGAACCTGATATTTCTATACACATACATGAATGTAAATTCTATGTTCGTGCCAAATCTTGTTAAAAGTACATTGTATTCTGGGTTTACACAAAAAATCACACGTATGATTATTAGGCATTAAAAAAATTGTCTTCAAAATTGTCTTCACATTTTTCTTACATTACTACACATTCATATGAACACGTATGATTATTGCGAAGAGAAATTAATGGTAAAGTTTACGGATTTTTCAAATATCATGGGCTCTTACTAAGCTTTCTTACTCCTCCATAGTCTATAATTTTAAACAATTGCTACCATATAACCTTTTGGCCATCGATGCACCATGACACAAAAGTTATTGCTTGGTGTACCCCAGCGCTCAACTCAAAATAGATTAGTAAGCTACTTCCAACGAAGCTGATTAACTCCTACAAGCATCTCGCACAATATAATAACGTGTAGTCTGCTGATCTAACCACACTATTTTCAATGGTATGTTCGCACCAGAGACGTCATTAACGATTCCAGCTTCCACATATCCAAAAATAGTTCGCCTTCTCATCTAAGAAAATCAGGTACGCCCCAGTGTTGACTTGCTAATTAGTTAAGGCCACTTAACAAATATTCATATATATTCAAATAAATTATACGATTGAACATATGGAGTCCAAACTGGCACATTACTAGAGCATCAATCATTCATCCGTATTCTAGCATCAAATTTAGGGTTTTAAAATGGAGTAGTATAGTCATGGTCAACTCCATACACCGGCTTCTCTTTTCCGCATTATTTTTTCTAGCCACATCTTTTTCCACAAGTCGCACGATTTGTTTAACCATCAAACAGTCAGTGCAATCTGTTCGTGAGTGGCGCAAACCTTTGTTGAAATCTTAAATGATGAAGCGATGCAGCATTGATGGCAACCATGTTTTTAATTATGGGACGGCACGATATTGCATGCGCTGGAGAGCTTTGGTGCCCTCATTTGGATGTGATGATCGTTTTTATTTGGAGGCTCAGCGGTTTTCTCGTCCTGCTAATTTGATTTGGTGCCCTCATTTGGATGTGATGATCGTTTTTATTTGTTGGAAATGGTGACCGTATACACTGTTATTTTTAGAGATACCAACTGCATAGTAGGTTCTTAAGGACATGCTCCCTATGTCCTACTGTACATAACTAAAAATTCCCAAAAAAAACCAGCAACCCTCCGTAGGCGATTAGGGCTTTACGATGGCCGACCCTTCGATCGAGATGGCAAGGACCTAAAAACTACGTAAATTCCGACGGTGGGATTACATCTTGCAGAAAGGTCTAAACTGAAAAGAAAATTACAAATAGTAACTGCACTTTTACACAAAGGACCCCGATGGGAAAAAAGTCAAAAGCAATTGAGTCCTTGGATCCCCTCTCCACCGCAACATGACGATGAAGTCGACGACAACGATATCGTCGCCGGGGACGAACCACATGGGACATCTCTGTCTCTCTCTCTCTCTCTCTCTCTCTCTCTCTCTCTCTCTCATCTACACCTACGCCTTAAGGCTCCTCTCTCACCGTCTACGTGATGCTCTAGACGAAGGGACAGTGACAGATTGGAGAGAACTGGACGCGTCGATACCGTAAAGGGACTGTCCTCATGGAACGGGAAGGAGAAAACATCCTCGCGGCTGGTGTGAACACACCTAGCTGTGGGGATCTACTACATGCTTCATCAACGTCCACCTCCGCTACAGTTGTTGGTATGACCTAGATCTAATCTACTAATTATATCTTCATAGATATAAAACAATTTTTTTCTTTTCCATGCATGTAAACCTACACCCACATCTCCCCTCCTCCATCCCCACGGAGGTTGTAGAAAAGGGAGAGGAGCGACGATAGAGAGCCCCATGCACAACTCGAAACCTCCAGACCAAGATCTGGACGACAGATGACGGGCTTACTGAAGGAGTTGTCGGCGACGCCTCCCTTCTCCGCCTCCGGCTCCAGCCATATAAGCACCGCGAGGAAAACGAGGGACCCCGAGCACCAGATGCGACCCGCAAGGAAGACACCTAACGACATAAAGCCAAACACACAAACTCTAAACCTAGAACTAAAGCTAGACTACTGCTGTACATGGATGGAACCCACGCGTGCCTGTCTCGACGCCGGAGACTGCCGGAGAAAATGGAGAGGCCGACAAGCCCTAGATCTGGAGGAGCGTGAGGAGGACAGGAGGGGACGAGAGGGGTGGGGAAAGTCCAGTTTAGGATGAATTTGTATAGCGCAAAGCTAGGTACGATGATTTGAGCATCCAATGCCCATCTTGGGTAAACTATAAGGCCTCCTCTTTCGTTCAGTTGGAGAAAACACAGTTTGTGGTAGATTTGGAATATTAGAGATCGAGACTTCACCAGGGATGGAGCGTCGTGGCATGTTAGCAATCACGTGGTGATTCTCAAGGAAATTGTGGGGTGCATGCTGCCGTCGGAATTGAAGTTCGAATAAATACAACTATGGACTGAAGTCACCGAGAGGCTGATCTCGTTAAATGAGATCTTAAGGGAACTTCGTTGAACGTGTCAATTTAGTAGAAACAAGTAATATCAACTTAATATCTCTATAGGATTTTACTTATGCTGATTCAGAGATCGAACAAAAGTTGTGTGAGGGTCTTTGCTAGTTACCATTTTATCAGATATGAATTGTCATCATTAGACATGTTCATACATGGTCTTAAGTGGGCTTGAATTTGCTGTGGTTGATTTACGTTCAAGTCAATTATAGGTCACTAGTCACATTTCATGTGTATTCGTATTAGGACTAACTCTAATACAACTTATGACAAAAAAAGGCACCAAGTTGACCTAAATTATCATCTAATCAGTAGAATAATCCATGACCGAAGATCAAAGTAGACTTGAGGACTTGCTTAAAGTTAATTCGGAGGCGGCTTCAGAAACTTGGCAGCTCATCAACTCTAAGATCGAGGGCACATAGGGCAGAAAGCACATGCGTCATGCATGGGAGGATGTAGAAAGCTCTTTAACAAAGCTACGCTAAATGTCACTAACAGTACGGCTTAGTTCCCAAACCAATGTGTCATCGCCACGTTTGGAGACAAACCTGCATCAGGTAAAGTTAATTAAGCACGTAACAGTGCTATTTAAGTCATAAACCTACTCAACTGACGAGCACCTTGTTTGAAATATTTAACTCGGTCGACATGTTAGTACTAGGGGATTAGCCGCGGACTCCGCCGCGCCCGTGGGCTAAAATTTTGAATTGTTCGATCGTAAAATTGTTGAAATTCAAAAATTGTCTAGGTTGCGAAGTTGTTCAAATTTTTGAAATGTCCATATTTAAAAGTTATTCAGATATGAAACCTTTGAATTTTTTTAAAACATACATGTGTAAATTGTTTAGTTTTTGGAATTTGTTAAAATTGGTAACTTATTTGTATGTAAATTCGTTTTTTTCGTTTGTTAAATATTTGAATTTTGTAGGAATACACGATTTTAGTATATGCAAAATTGAATTTTGATCGTATTTTGAAGTATTGTTTTTCCATATCTGTAGGTTTGAAATACTGTTGTAGTTATTGTTCAAATATTTGTAAAACATTTCCGAATTAATATTTTTTTCGTGTTTATATATTTGTTTCATATTTTCCTGACGAACCAGCGAAAATAAGTTGATTAATTTAAATTTATAAATACAGAATGGCTTTATGTTGTTTCCAAATATTTTTTCAAACTGGAATGTTAAAAAATGTATGGATTTTAACACAAACAAATTAGATCTTTTTGTCTGAACATTTTGATATATAATTCATATTTTTCTGATAAACCAGTGAAAAGATATTGTTTTTTTAAATTTAATGATTTTTCTGGATTTTATATAATGAGCTGGGCCCACCTGGTAGGATTTTTTAATTTCTTAAACATTTTCCGAAATTTCACAGCCGCTGACAGGACGGGCCCACGTTGACGTCGTACTGACGTCAGCAATGGCGGGCGCGGATCTGGCCGCGGATCTGCCGGCGACGGCGCGGCCGCTGCAGTGCGTTCTGGGCCGCGCGGCTCGACGCGTTCGACGCGCCTCGACGCGGACTGCCAGAAGGTGGCGGCGCCGCCCTTGCTGGGTCGCCGAAGCGTCGCCGGAGAGCCGCGGACGCGGCGGAGGGCAGCGAGCGTGGCGGCCGCGATTTCGGCGAGATTCGGGCGTCCCGGCACCTGATCTCCGGCGAGGAGGGAGAGGCGGAGGCGGCGGAGCTCGCCGTGGCCGTGGATTTGGCCGGGGAGGCGTGGAGCGGCCGCGATGCGCGGCGGCGACGGCGGCGATTCCGGCGTCGCGGGAGAGAGAGAGGAGGGAGGGGCTGTGGCGATTTTTTGCACGGAGGTCCCTGAAGTTATTTTTATTTGCGATTTAGTCCTCCGACGATCACAAACAGATCCTTCCGCGGTTTTTTTTTTGGAAAAGTACGCGTCGACCGGATGGAACCGACGCGACCGGCGCGTGACCGGGCGACGTGGCACCTTCCGATTGGACAAAAATCGGAGTGAACAGTACCGCGCGGTAACGGGGACGACGTGGCCGAATCTGGGCCGTCCGTCGCGCCGATCGGACGGCGAGGGATCACCCGCGACGTGGACGTCCTGAGACGCTGCGGATTCTTCCGCCTTTTATATATAGTAGAATTTTTGGCAGCCTAAAATACAACGAATTTGAAGATTGGAGAGAAATATATATATGTCTGTCAAAATTAAAAAGTTAAAACATGAAAACTGTTTGGAAGGGTGATATTCATCTACTCGTGAAAGGAAAATTTAAACGGATGATCAAGTGTGGCGAAATTGGCAAATTTCGTCGAATGTTTGTACGAATTTGGGTCCAAAATTAAAGAGTTAGAGTCAACCAAACTCGAAACCGATAACGGGAATGGATCCTACTCGTCGACGCGCATATATTTCATGTACATAATTTTCGAGAACGCGGAATTTTTTTTGCAAGCTACAGTGGCACACTACAGTGGCCGGAGGCCTGAGAGGAGGACGATAGGGAGACGACCGGCTGACCGGGTCAAACTGGATGGATTACCGGAAGACGTGTAGTCCGGTAATTGGTTATAAATAGGCGATGAACAGTGACCATTCCATCCACATCGCGAACCAGCTATCCAGGTCGTTCGTACGCCAGATCGAACAGCTAGTAGATGGTGAGGTAAGTGATAGCCTAAAACGCTGTCAATCGTTCCATCCTTTATATATAGTACTATATATATATATACTATATATTAGCTAGTCGTAGCTCCACATGGTCCCTATCTTTTTCTCTGATTTGCCAGAGTACTTAATCGTGGCATGCAGACGGGAATCTTGCACGGTCTCTCACGTATGTTTAACAAAACGAATTGTACCTACTCTTTCCTTGGAAAAGAAAAGAGAGGAAAAGTTGCATGGTTGTGTTAAATTCTTAGGCTTGAGCATATTTACAGGATAAATATCTACGACACCAATCCTTAAGCTTGACCATATCCATGAGAAGAATATCAATTTCAGTAGATCAGTCACAAGATATATGTATTTTTTCTTAGTACGGTAAATGCTAGTTGTTGGGATAAAATTTGTTCCCACATATGAAACATTTCTTTAACTCTCGAGGTGAAACTCACATGACTTTATTTTTTTTGGGGAAAGAGGAACATATCATTGAGATGGGATATTACTACTTCCTCTGTTTTTATTTATTTCTTGTATTTTTCGAAGTCAATATTTTTAAAAGTTTGACCAAGTATGTACAATTTTTTTCACTATATAATACTACCACCGTACCAAAATATAAGATGTTTTAGCATTTGTCTGATACAGATGTATCTAGACGCGTATTAGTGTGTAGATTCACTCATTTCAACATGTATGTATTAAAACACCTAAAACATCTTATATTTTGGTACGAAGGGAGTATGAAAGTCGATTTTATTATGATTCTAATAATGTAAATTCATATTGTATATGTTTATATTTTTTATCTATATTTGATCAAACTTTGATTTTGACTAAATCGCAATGTAAAATTGTGAACCGAGGAGTAGAAGCAAAAATGGTCATGTGAAAGTCCATAAAAGGGACTCTCGATCAGCTCCTATTAAGGGCATACATACACCCTCTTAAAAAAGAAAAGAAGGGCATGCACGTCTTTGCATGTCACCTAAATAAACAAGTGTCTTCTTATCGAAATCCGAACCTCGCTAATCACTAGCTTCAACTTAGCTCATCACCGAATCCCTAAAAAGACTTGTCTAAACAAATCCAGCATCCAAAACAAGTACTCGTCCAGCAGTATATAAAAAAACATGTTGCCCACATGGTTCATGGCCACAAAAGATAAACAAAACCGACGCAGCACGCCACCCCACCCGAAGAAGATCCTCCCGTGACGCAAAAACATTTTAAAAATCCCCACTTTACCACTTACCGTCCTCGCTCCCTTCAAAAAATAACAAAACCACTGGCACAATCCCGTTATTTAAAAAGCAAAAATCCAAAAAAGTCTAACACGAGCCACGTGCTCTTCCCGGCGACCTACGCGCAGAGAATCCCGCTGGCCTTGCGGGCCCGCCCGTCAGTCTTTGACTGTTCAACTGTACTCCTCCACGAGGCCGATCAATTCGGCTCGTGCGCACGTGTCGCCACTATAGCAGACGCAACGATCCTTGCCACGCAACGGACGTGGCACCCCGCTCGCCGACGATTGGGCCCCACGGAGAGCTTTGACCGGGTTGTCAGTGGCCGTGCGAGCGAGCCGCCGCGGCCCTCGTGGCACCACGTGGGCCGCGCTACCGGCTGGCGCCGCTGGACCCGCCGAGGGCGACGCGCCCAGATCCGGTCACCGCCTCCGTGCCCACCACACCTTTTTCTCGATTTGTTTTCTCCTCCCACATTTGTTTTTGGAATTCTTCACCCGATCGATCTAACCTCCTCCTCTGCTAAAAATAAATGAGCAGACACTAAGCACACCCACTGTACCACCCATATACAAGAAGGGTCAAGGCTGAGCATCGTCGTCATCATCGCATAGGGAGGAAGAGAGAGAGGCGGAAGGTTCAGAGGGCTAGCAGTGTGTGTCCGTTTATTCTATCTACCGATATACCTTGGGAGGCAAATCCGCAGACCCCTTTCTTGAATGGAGAGGGACTTCATGGGCGTGGCAGGGAACGAGCAGCAGGGCGCCGCCGAGGACGAAGGAGGCAGAAAGGAATCAGGTAACCAACAGTCCTGCCCTCGCCGTCTTCTCTTCCGTTTCTTGATCTGGCATGCCATGTGCCCTGTTCGGCATGTTCGGCGGCGTAACTAATCCTGGGATTGGATGGGTAGGCGGCCGGCCATGGCCGTGGGCTCGCGCGCGCGCTCGCGGATACATTTCTTCCGGTTCCGGACTTCTTTTTCTGCCTTCCGTTTTGTCCCCCCATGTTCGTCTCTACATTTCATTTTTTTTCTTTTCGGGAGAGCAGAACGCGTTAGGTGCGGTGGCTGCCGAATTCCTTTCGGCGGCTCCCTCGCAGCGTATTGCTCGATATGGCCGAGAGTTAGCGCCACACGAAAGCGAGGATTTTTCCCGGGGGAGACACGCCAAATCTTTCCGGTACCGGGGGGGCATGTCGTTTGCTGATTTCGAGTAGGCTCTGTTTCGCTGCTAGGATGGGGATGGCTAACGGATCCGTGGTGCTTCGCTTCATGTCTACCATCCTCCTATCCTATATGTACGCGCGCGCCTGTGTCTAATTGGGAATTGTGTGTGTGTGCCGTCCGCAGCTTACTTCGGAGCAGGAGGAGTGCCGCCCATGGATTGGTCATTCGCGAGCAGGGCCGGGGCCGCGCCGGCGGTGATGTCTTTCAGGTCCGCGGCGAGGGAGGAGCAGGGGCTTCCCCAGTTCTCCTCCTTCGAAGCAGGGGCTTCCCCAGTTCCCAAGAAGCAGCAGCAGACCTCTCGAGTCCTGACGCAGCAGGTAACCACTCTTGGTTTATGAGTGATTCATCATTCTTGTTGCTTCCGAGTTTTGTTAACTGTTTTGGGTTCGTCATGTTATGCAGAGATCGTTTGGTGCCGAGAGCCATGGCAGCCCGCAGTACGCCGCTACGCGTGGTGCTTATGGTGGGCAGCAGCCTCAACAGCAGCATGTTGTTAATGGGGTTTTTGGCGGGCAGCCTCCACAGCAGCAACATCATCATCATCATCATCATCATCATCATCAGCAGCAGCAGCAGCAGCAGCAGCATCAGCAGCAGCATGTTGTAAATGGTGCTAGAGTGTCATCACCATTCAATCCGAATAGTCAGATGTTCAAGGTTCAGAGTTCGCCTAGCCTACCAAATGGCGTCGCTGCTGGTGGACAATTCAAACAGCCACCTTTTGCCGTGAACAACGCGGTCCCTAGTTCTAGAGTTGGTGTGTATGCAAGGTAGATATTTTACTCTGTTTATATTATGGCTGATGATTTACCAAAAAAAAAGGCTGAAAAATAAGGATTAAACTGACATATTGTCTTGCTTGCAAAGGAACATGCCAAAGCCTAAGATGGCGCAGTTGACAATCTTTTACGCTGGTTCCGTCAATGTATTCAACAACGTTTCAGCCGAAAAGGTACACTTTCTTTGCCTGGATAGTGCATTTTCATGTTAATGTGGTCATTTATGTGTCCTGCCTGGGCTGAATAATTGTTTCTCATTGTTGCAGGCTCAGGAACTTATGTTGTTAGCTAGCAGAGGGTCTCTTCCAAGTGCACCCAGTACTGTTGCACACAGTCCGGATGCAAATCTTTTCGCTCCGGTTAAAGTCGCAGCACATGAGGTTTCACCTGCAACACAGATGCTACCTCAGAAACAACAGCTCTTTTCGCCTCCTGCATCAGGCATTTCCAAACAGATTTCCAGCATGTCTCAAGTTGCATGTCTCCCAGGAGCGCTTCTAGCTCCAACAGTGACCCGACAGTGTCAAAATCTTCAGGCCATTTGAATGTGTCTCCCATGAGCCAGCCTCCGCCTACTCGTCCTGTGACACTATCATCTTCAGGCCATTTGAATGTGTCTCCCATGAGCCAGCCTCAGTCTAATCGTCCTGTGACACTAGCATCTTCAGGCCATTTGAATGTGCCTCCCATGAGCCAGCCTCCGTCTACTCGTCCTGTGACACTAGCATCTTCAGGACAAATGGTTGTGCCCACCATGAGTCAGCCTATGTCTACTCGTCCTGTGACACTAGCATCTTCAGGCAAAATGGTTATGCCTCTCACAAGCCAGCCTCCGTCTACTCGTCCTGTGACACTAGCTGCTACCAGCGCTGCAGCTATTATGCCAAGAGGTATGGATGTCCACCATCTGCATCTTGGGCTGCTATTAGTTTCATGATATTCAGCACGTACCGTTGAATCAGTACACTGTATGATGCTGATGGCGTTCTTTTTTGTTTCAGCTGTCCCTCAAGCTCGGAAGGCGTCCCTTGCCCGATTCTTGGAGAAACGGAAAGAAAGGTATAACTTTAGAATTCATATTCTTTACTCTCCAAGTAGTCTAGAACAGACAATCCTTGCATACAGTAGCCTAGTTATGTACCATAGCTTGCATTTGTGCTGATAGGCTGAAATTCATTTGTGCATGCTTATTTTACAGAGTGACAACTGTTGCACCATATCAATCAGCCAAGAGCCCAATGGATAGCAATGACACAGTTGGGAGCGCCAATGACAACAGCAAGTCGTCATGCACAGGCATTGCCTTCTCAAGCAACCGTGACAACTCACTGTGTTTAGGGCGGCCCAGAAACATCATCAGTTTTAGCGGAGAGTGCCCAAGCACAAACCTACATATCTGATAATCTTCCGGTGTCCATAGATTCAGCCATGTTGACTGATGCAAAACCGTTAAATGTTTTCGCATTTAGGCGAGAGGAGGGATTGAGAAAAAGGCCTGATATGTGTTATTGATGCTGTTCTTATTCATGTTTACAAAGCGATCTTCTTTGTTAGTTTTTGTTGTAATGCTGGTCTAGCTGGTGCAACCCCCACCTAACTAACAAGAGAGCTGTCACTTGTAGGCTCTTGATTGTTAATTTTTTGCCGTTGCTCCATTGTATTGCAGAAAGAAATATGTTAGTTTAGCAGTAAGAAATTATAGGCAAATTTCAGCAATCAGAAAACTGTATTGTTCTTGTTCTTCTATTTTATAAAATTACAAGCTGCAGAAATCAAGAGCTTAATGTTGCATACTTGCAGTCTTGCTTGGGTTCTCGTCTATTACAGTACATCACTGGCCACATTTGTTCACAATTGCATAAATGCATTGTATCTGTGACCTGTACGAGTTTTCATGTGTCAATAATGGGATCAGTCTTTCAGATAACCACTCCGGACCAGCCAGTAGGGTTCCTATTTTAGGTTGTTTTGCTTGAAACTGAGGAGATGCCAGATGGGGTACTCTCCTTAATTAATGAATGTAAGCTCTATTATTATTATTATTATTTTTCTTCTACTTTCCTTATCAAATGTTAGTTACTTTGTAATTGCCCTTGTGATTAATTTTTGTAATGGTACTGATGAGCACCTAAGTTGTGGTGTAATACTCCTGCAAGAATTCCAGTAAGGATGCCACCGAATTGGTTGTCCTGAGGATTCTTTCTTTGGTTTGCTATATCTTTTTAGCAAAAATATTTTCTCTAGCCGAGCTCATAGGTTCAGAGTTTGTGACCCTTCCAGCGTGCAGCTATTCGCTTCTTTATTGAGCACCTTTAAGACTCACTGTATCATCGGTGCATATGAAGTATTTTACAATCTTAGGTTTAAATGTATTAAGGGATCACTTATTTATAAGAGTGAATTCCACTTGTTACCCCCTACCTGAATATTTGTAATACCAATTACTCCATTTAGTGATTATATGTCTAGATTATCTCATTTAAGAAACTTTGGATCTTATTTCTATGAGGTGGTGCATGAGCAAGTAGTACGGTGATGATTGAGGTTCGAGGAGTACGACGAGAAATGTAACAGATAGAGAAGAAAAAACTGGGCATGATCGCCAATAACGCCATCTGGGATTTACAAATTATTGCAACGCCACATTGACCTAACATTTCGGAAAAATGCTTAAATCTTGGGTAATTGAAGTCTTCGGTGTCTTCAAATATTCTTTATTTGAGGTGGTTCTGAAGTGCAAAGAGCACGTAGTGGCCCCTGTTATGATAGACGAGGAAGACAAGTAGATGATTTATAGGTTTGCTAGTGTTAAATGTAGTGGTAGTTTAAGTATGTGTTGGTGAATCTGTGTGTTTTGTGAACAGGGGCGTAGCCAGGACGGTAAACCTGTGGGGCCAAAGCTACAATTCTTATAGATTTTACCTAGTTTTTTGTATTTTTAATATAAAAACACACAATTTGTGAACAATTCTGGATGCGAGCGACTCCAATGGGCCAGATTGCACGAAGGCCGAAACTGGCTGCAAGCAAACACCTACTTTGTAACTTCAGTTTTTCATACTCCCGCCGATTCTAAAATAGTGTAGCCAGTTGTGCTATCAGTTTGTGCGTGGTTAGTTATTTTTTCACGACAGTAAAAGCGGATCGGAGGGAGTAGGTACTGTCTGAGTGTTCTCAATTTTTATTATTATGAAACCTAGATCTTTTTGAGAATTTGAAATCTAAAAAATTGGAAGAGCTGGGTTCGCATGTTTGGGCTGAAGTGCGCATTGATGGGCCTGGCAAGTGAAAGGCCCACTTACTTGTGTTGGTGACCAGGCTTGCTCTGCAAACCCTGATTGCGAGACAGTTGCGGGCTTGCGGCGTGCGGCGTTGTCTAAAAAACAAAGTTGCGGCGTGCGGCGAGGGTGAGTCTACCTAGGTCGTTGCACGAAGCCAGGGCACGGCGGCCGTCAGGGCTCCGGCGAGCAACACCGGGCCTCTGGATCGCGAGGAGCTGCTTAGGTTCCGCGTCCGTCCGCACCGGCTCGGCAGTCGTCAAGACCCGGTGAGCGCCTTGCCTCCTCCTCGATTCGCGCCGCCTAGTTTTTTTTCGTGTCTATGGATGTTTAGCCGGATGTGGTTCGACAGAGTGGGGAGTGTCGTGAATTCGTGATGTTTGATTGTGCCGCCAGCATCCGATTTGGTAGCTCGGTTTGCTGATTCAGCTTCATAACATGTGCGTTGCCTATGAAATTTGATGAACATTCGTCGGTAAATTTCTCCAGCGTTCATTTTGAGCCGGTAAGGTAGGTCACTTGGCATGTGGCTGTAGCATCTGGATTGCAAAGTTTGAGTAATAGGTTCTCCTGGTTACGGATTAAAAGTGTTGTATGGCCCTTCCGGTTTACTGGATTCTACTGGGGGCGGGTGAGCTGCGCGCTAGCTTTCCTAAAATTTAGTCATGGTTCCACTACCTGCTTCACTTATGAACTCATCTTGCCGGATAAGCGACCATATTTTGTTTCCTGCAAAAAACCATAGTTTGCATAAATGCAACTTGAAGTCATAATTTTCCTCTGAGGCTGCAAAGTTCATGGCCGGTTAATACTATATTTAGTGTTGAGACCATAAAGACGTACACATATGCAAACCTAATTATACTGCAAATCATTGGCTCAGAATTCAAATTGAATTCTTGGACAGTCAGCACTCAATAATCTAGTTCGTGACACATAAATACAATTCATAGCAATTGGCTATTTGTATGAGCCCACAAAGAGGATTATTATGCAAGTGCAACAGAATGATCATAGACCGTAACAATCTGACATGTTGTCCATGTCACTCTTATGAGCAGAAAATATATCAACCTATAGTATTTGGGTTATTATGCTAATTTTGCAGAGCATCCACACATTTATGGCGAGAATCGATTTCAACATGATTTTGTGATGGAAGATTTTACAAAATATAATATGGTATTGAAACTCACCATTTACACCACAATAAATTGCATACCATTTTCTCGAGTAAGATTTACGCACAAGACACACCCCTATAAAAATACCCATGACCCATCCATAAGATCAGAAACTCTAAAAACCAGCACAAAGATAAATCTACATCTCATGGGATCTCGCTCTCAAGCCTGAGTTCATCACCGTCCTCAATCCATAGACCCCTGTCACCCAGAGATCATCACCCCACCAATCCTTTGAGGGAAAAAACTCCTATACTTAGTGTTAAGAGATGGAAGATAGTCTGGACGATGCGGTGGTGGCCCAACTGCAGTGTCTCGTCTCCCGCTGCCGCGCCAAGCCTAGTCTCCTCCACCACCCCTCCCTCTCTTCTTCATGGACTACCTCCTAAGGTTTGTGATATCGATTGTATCATGTGCTTATCCTGTTGCCACCAGAGTGAGAGGAAGAATCCAAGAAACCTGTTTGTGCTCCTCCTCTTGTTCTCTTTTTGATGTAAATTGATTGGTTTCATTGTGCTTGACGTGCTTCTTGGTCCTGTTTGCAGCCTCGGAGCAAGCGTTCCGGTAATATTATCTTCGTTGTGTTCCTCTTACATTCTAACAAATGTGGCTGTCGTTGATATACGAGATTATCTTTTGTTGGTTCGCGGCCTTACATGCAATTAGTCCTATTAGCTGGTCTTTTGCAAGTTATTCAAACAAGAACTTTACAGAGTAGTTGATTTTCGTGAAATCCAATGTTTACAGAAGGCGGCAGAAGGCATGGCAAAGGCGGTAGATAGCAGCTTCGAGGATGAAATCATGGAGTCAGATATCGAGTTGGAAGGGGAAGTTGTTGAGCCGGACAATGATCTTCGGCAGAAGGTCAGGATTTTGGTGTAAAGTAGTGCTCCCTCCATTCCTATTTATCAGGCGCACACGCTTTCCGAGATTTATGTTTGACCAAGAATTAGTATAAGTAGATGAGGATTATTTGATAAATAATTTATATCATTAAAAAGTATGTTTCAAACTTTCAATACTAATATATCGATATCAATTTTGTACAAAAAAATCGATATATTATTGCTTAATTTTTTCAGTCAAAGTTCGTCCCCAAAAGCATGTGCGCCTTATAAATGGAAACGGAGGGTGATTTTGGTAGAACCATATCTTCTGTGGCGACGGTGCAAAGAATTGATGTTGTTGCTTTTTCCCTCTTGTGTTACAGATGGGAGATCCATCGGTTGAAGTCTCTGAAGAGATGCGCGATAAGGCGCAACAGTACAAAAAGAAGGGCATTGATGCGCTATCAGAAGGCAAGGTTCAATTAATGTCATGGGAATGCGAAGCAATTAATATTTGCATATCTGCAATTTAGTAAGAGAATGGATTGTGATTTTTGTGTACGGTAAAACTCGATAGTGAACGTGCTCCTCATATTTGGATAATTGAATCTATTTGGATTTTGTGTTCTAGGTAAACTGAACGAGGCAATCGAGCACCTGACGGAGGGTATCTTGCTGAACCCCACATCAGCTATCCTCTATGCAACCAGGGGTATCAAGAGTTATTATATGTACCCTTTATTTGATATTAACTTTATATGGCGCTCTTATCTCTGGTGCAATTTATGCAGCTGGTGTTTTTATGAAGATGAAGAAACCAAATGCAGCAATTTGTGATGCAGATGCAGCATTACAGGTTTGGGAATTATTGCATAATAAATTCAGTTTCTACATATGCACTCATACTTGAGTTTACTTCATGTGTAATGTGTCACCTTTTCAGATTAATCCAGATTCTGCTAAAGGATATAAATCACGAGGGATGGCAAAAGCTATGCTTGGGAAGTGGGAAGATGCTGCTCATGACCTTCACTTGGCAGCAAAATTGGATTTTGATGAAGAGATTGGCTTAGAGCTTAAGAAGGTAAAATTATTAACAAAATTTACCCTAGAAAAAATGAGAGTAGAGAGGAACACTTACCCTGTCTGCATGTACCGATGTGTCTCTGACTGCATTTCATGTACAGGTTGAACCCAATGTGCGCAGAATTGAGGAGCACAAGAGAAAGTATGAACTCTTGCGTAAAGAGAGGGACTCGAAAAAAGCTGACATTGAACGAAAGCGTAAACATGCTGAGGAGGTAATCATCTTTCCAAATGGTTGATAGAAGTGCGAAGCCCTCTATAAAACTGGTCTCCTTTGTGATTATATTCAAGTTTTATCATTAGATCGAAACTCGTTTGATCCAATATTAAGACCATGTTAGCTGTTTCTGCAACTGTTGTAAATCCTAAAGCAACTACTGTTTACTTATGTTTTATATGCATTGTCGTGTGCAGGTTTCTGCTGCTTCTGCTGTTCTAAAGGATGGTAAGTTTCTTATATGCTTGTTTACTAGGTTCTCTCCATACACATTTGTATACAAATATTAGAAGTACAAACAAAGTTTTCCTTACAAAGTATATACCTTAGTGTTCTGTGCTCTGATCACGTTTTCTCTGCAAACTGAAGTGATTAATATTGTACTTTTGCTGGAATTTAATGCGTCTGATATGTACATCTTTGTCATGTTTTACCAGGCGATGTGATCAGTATCCACTCGTCAAATGAGTTTGAAGCAAAACTTAAGGCTGCCTCAAGCTTGTCTAGGCTTGTGATCGTGTATTTCACTGCAACATGGTGTGGGCCATGTCGTTTCATGGGACCTGTTTACAAAAGCTTAGCTGAAAAGCACCGGAACATCGTTTTTCTCAAGGTTGACATCGATGAACTTGGCAATGTTGCACATCGTTGGAATGTCGCCAGTGTTCCAACATTCTCCTGTGTGAAAAACGGAAAAGAGATCGATAAGGTTGTTGGTGCGAACAAGACTGGTCTTGAGAGGAAGCTTGCCAGTATGGCTCATCCTAAACAGTGAGCTATCATTACTTCTATGGTGTACTCCCAGTGACTCAAAACTCTCAATAAAGAATGTTTATGAATACATGTCGACCTACATGTTGGAATTCTAACCGTTGTTGTTTTCTTATTTATATTTTCCATGCTGATTTATCGTGTATGTGCCTTACTGGTGGCGGTATATGCATATGCACATGAGAGAGTAACGTCAGTTTGATGGTCCATAAAAAGTAACTCTATATCTACATGTTGAGAGTTTATCTACAAACTAAGTTGGTCTTGCAAGAATCTTCCATCTTTCTTTCTAATGTCTCCTTACTAGTGTGAGTCAGGTTCACGCCATACTACCTTGCGTAACAATGTAATTATATGTCTGTAAAAAAACAATGTTCTTATACATTTTATCGGTTATTTCATTTCAAAGTCAGTAACTTTACATTCATCGTTTAGTCCCTTAAATATTTCTCATCTGATATAATTAATATTGAATCTGACTGTCTGTTCATGCCATTGTAGTCTGCTTGTCTCTTTCCTTTGATAATGACATGCTTCTATAGAGATTATAGCATAAATAAATTTTATAGATGATGATACACCTTTGTTTTGGTATGATAATCATGGTAAAATGTGCACTTCCATCAATTTTCATATACGATGTTAATTATATATAAGAGCACAATCTGATGCTCATCCACCAAAGCCTCCTAGTATTGCCCTGTTTTTGACCTAAGTGCTCTGTTGAGCACATATCCTGAATTGATCAAAATAAAAAAAATGATTTGATGCTGTCTTTCGATCGAAGTTAGCTATCCATGTGCCAGAACCATGACCTGGTTTCGAGATCTTATGGGTTTCAACTCTAGCCTACCCCAACTTGTTTGGGAAATAAAGGCTTTGTTGTTGTTGTTGTTGATGCTGTCTTTCGATCAATGCTTTTGAGTACAAACTTTCTTTTACATAGATTAAGCTACCAGGAATATCTTAAACATAGATAACAAATGTATTCCATCAAAAAAGAAAGATACCAAATGCACACAAACAGAGATGGCATAGATAGATACTGGTATGCCTTTGTTACTTCCTCTCATTCTTGGAGTAGAATCTCAGAACCACATAGAAGAAGAGTCGATAGAGAACACCCCAGGCAAGGAGGATCGCAACATCTATCCAGATGCTGTCCATTGTGATATCCATGGTGGTGAGCACATCCTGGCCTATCAGGGGGCATGTTGTTCTGTTTAGGTGCAGTTCTGTGAAAAGGTCACTGTCCTTGATTTCTCCCAGAGGTCCCGGTGACAGCTGATTTTCTTGGCCAAAATAGCAGTGGCTTCCTTTGAACTCATTCACAAGCAGTGCTTCAAATGGATACTTGATTGCAGAGATATAGTGAAGCCAACGCCAGACAGGAGGGATCTTTGTCCGCTTCAAGAAGAACCCACAAGTGAGGAAGAAGAGGGCTGTTGTCGCAATCACGACGGCGTAGCCAGTGATGTAGCTTGGAACAAGTGCACTCACCAGCATGACATAGGCATTTGTGGTTATGAGTGATGCAAAGAGGATGATCCAGAAGTAGAGCAAACTGCTATTCAGATGGAGCATGAACTTTGTGATCACTGCAAAGGTGAAGCCCTGAATGGCGAAGAATGGAAGATAGACAATAAGGGAGGAGATCACATAGGATGAAGCGCGGTATGCATTGTGGGACCTCTCACGGATGAAGATGAAGCGCTCCTGGATGAATGTTGGAACTGCATCATTTGAGGAGAAGAAGACAAGGCAAACTGCAAAGATGTAGAAGTTCATGATGCGGTTGATTGTTAGGTAATCAGAACTGCTGAGGCGATGGAACAGCGTTGAAAGGATGAGTGCCATGACCGTGAGAACGATCTCACGAGAGAGAAACAGCTCCGGTGTGCGCACCACATTCAGCGCAGTACGCCAAGAAAGTACGATGACCTCCCTGAGCCAAGGATTGGCGAACTTGGGCCCGTCCTTGGGTGCATCTAGTGGCTCAATATCAAGCTCGTACTCCTGATAGGTTGGCTCTTCTGGCTTGAACACTGGTTCTTGGGGAGATGGAGGAATTGACCTGTGTGGTGTAGTCACACGGCTTGGTGGGTAGCTTGGCATCGGGGTCCTTGATGGTGTTCGAGCTGGAGTCCAAGTAGGCCTACGCTGTGGTGTCCCTGCAACACCATTGTAAACCCAGACGGAGAAATCCTTGTAAAACTGCGAAGCTAATCTCGGATGGTAGCCTGAGGTTACATTATGCAGTGGTGTTTGTGTCTTTCTTTCAAGAGAATTGTCAAAATCACCCTCCTCATCATCAATATTGTAGGACTCGAAGTTCGAGAAGGGGTTAGCATGAGGTGTTGCGCTTGCAAGTGAAAAGTGGTTGTTGCTTTTGAGCTGGATCTGTCGTAACTGCACTGACTTCTGATATGGTGTTCTTGGTGTTTTCGGTACTGGAGTTTTTGCAGCTTCAGTGGGTTTGCTGCCATCCCTCTGGTAAGCTACCAATGGCTCAAGTCCAAGTGTTGATTCATCGTACTCCTTGATGACATCCAGTAGATATTCCACGCTGTTCTCACCATCAGGTACTGGTCGGCCAAATCCAGCAAGGTATGTGGGAAGTGTGACTGGGTTGCCTAGGTAGATCAATCTTCCCCTGGATGAAGTATTGGAACTAGTTAGAAGGGTATATGGCATAGTGCAATATGATTGGAAAGTGTTAACGACCTCAATGGAAAGTATGTTATTAACAGGCTCCAAGAACACCAAGTTGCATAAAATGGGGTAGTTGTATCACCTTGCAAGGATGACAATTCTGTCAAGAAGCATCTGTATCCTGAAAGACGGTTGATGGATTGTCATGAGCACAACGCTTCCTCCTTTTGCAATATCCTTCACTTTCTCAACCACACTGTATGCACTAGTGGAGTCGAGGCCAGAAGTTGGTTCATCGAGAAATAGCAGGGATGGTTTATGGATGATGTCTGTACCGATTGACACTCTGCGACGTTCCCCGCCAGAGACCCCTCGCACCCCTTCATCGCCAATGTATGTGTGAGCTGTTGTCTGAAAAGGTATGTCTGTCAAAATCTGATAATTTTCTCAGGTGCAATTTTATGTAGTTCGAGTGGAACAGATATCATTAGATTATTGTTCTGACTTGCCTCAGCTTTTGCTTGGGGAAACATGATAAATGTAGCTTTGGTAGTTTGGTTGTGATCTTTTTTCTTTTGCGGGAAGTTTGGTTGTGATTTGTCGCTACTATGGGTCAGTTGAGTCACATATTTGCATCGAGTGAGAGGGCTTAGGATCACAATATAGCTATAATGGAAAATATCTAACAGGAAAACGGGAAACATGAGGTCTGGGAAGTTCTGAACTAGTATTGTCACCGGAGATGTTTACTGTGATCAGTTAAGCTCCAGAATGTTAGCAAACCAGTGCATAAACTGAACGCTTGTATTTACGCAGAGTTAGCTAGGCAGCAGAGATGCTAAGATTATTTCTTTGTATGATTTAGTTCGGCTGGGAAACTAAAGGATTACCTGCAAACCAAGCTGCTCAATGAGTTCCCATACCCTCTGTAGCTTCTCAGCTCTTGAGAGGGATGGCGGGAGCCTGACTTCAGCTGCAAATGTAAGTGTCTCCAGCACCGTAAGCATGGGAAACAGCTGATCATCTTGCATCACATAAGAGGAAATCTGCTTCATGTAGCTCGTTGTGACCTGAACAAGTTTCAATTCAGAGCATAAGAAACTGCACCATTCTTTCTTTTTTTCCTAACTCAGCTGGTACTTTAAAATGCAACAGAACCATGGGCTGTCGATCTTACAGGTCGTCCGTCGATGCTGACGGATCCCTCGAGACTCCCTTTGGCGATCCTTCCAGCAATGGCGTCGAGGAAAGTGGACTTGCCAGCACCGCTGGGCCCGAGGATGGCGGTGACCTGGCCTCGTAGAGCCTGCCCGGATATGTCATTGAGCAGGTACACCTCCTTCTTGATCTTGACCCCATCTTTCTTCTGCTTCTTAATGACACTGTAGGACAGATTCTTGAACTCGAGGCCCTGGCCGGGGAAGTTGGTCACCTTCTCGCCGGCCGGCACAGGCCCGCGGCGCTTCCCCGCGCTTCCGGGGCGTCGAGGAGGCTCTCCAGGCTCTTCTTCCTCTCTGTCCGGTGGGGTGGCAACTCTGCCGCTCTCCGGTTATCCGCCTCACCTGCCCTCTCGGTCCGATGGGCGGGCATCTCAGCCGCTCGCCTGGTGGCCGCCTCTCCCGCCCTCTCTGGCCAGCGGGGTGGCAACTCCGCCGCTCTCCGGGTGTCCGCTGCACCCACCCTCTCCGTCCGATGGGCAGGAATCTCAGCAGCTCTACGGTGGGCCGTCTCACCTTCCCTCTCCGGCCGATGAGCAGGCACCTCACTCACTCTCCGGTCCTCCCTCCGCATGGCCGACCTATGCTGCTGCTGCTGCTGCATCTTCGTGGTGGCTTGCAGAGTTTCCCCTTTGCCCCGCATGATTTTATATGGTGCAACAAACAAGAATGTTTCTGAGTATGCAATGCGGCCGTGGACGCGTCCCAAACGGCCAAACCGCAGGTGTTTTGTCTTGTGTCCAGAAGCTTTGTGGGCGATGTTCCCTCTGGTGGCGCCTTTGGTTTT
The DNA here is from genome assembly GCA_947311845.1 of Poa pratensis. Classification (NCBI taxonomy): domain Eukaryota; kingdom Viridiplantae; phylum Streptophyta; class Magnoliopsida; order Poales; family Poaceae; genus Poa; species Poa pratensis. Next base: position 131,474,806 of record CAMZMU010000085.1, on the reverse strand, counting down.
GCAGGTGGTAATTTTGGTGCGTAGCTGCGACGCGTTGATATAGAGGCAGGGGTAGCAACGACCACACTCCATGCCATGCCTTGGCTGGCTTCTCTTGGTTTAGCAAGTCCCACTAATGGTTTAGGACTTAGGAGTACTTGCTACAGCTTCGAGTAGTAATGAAAATTATTATGAAATTCTTGTAGGGCTCTGTTGGACTCAGGGTGCCTTGTACGCCGGGCGGGCGGCGGCTTCATTGACGCTGCCGTCCGGGGCTCTGGCCACCACCCGATCGAGCATCTGCTGGTGCTGCTGAAACTGATTATTCTGTGTCACCGTGAATACAGAGGTCCAACAGCACTACACCAGTCCTACGGTTTCAGAGTTAAAGCACAGAAAGGCATCTGGGGGCTAGTACGTCTCGTAAGCAGAGATATGCCACCGGGTGTGCTCGTTGAGTGCTTTTCTGTCATTAGCTCGGGAATCTCTACAAAGGAAGAACTGAAAAGAGATAACTAAGTTGCAGGTTTAGCAGCCGCACATAGCAAAGACTCATCTTACTGTAAGGACTTGAGAAACAGCCGTTAGCACTCGCAAAACACTTCCCAGTTGCCTTGATTTTTTTTTCTGAACTTCAGTTGCCTTGATTAATTACCCTATTGGAGAACCGCTTTTGTGTGCGGCCTTGTAATAAGGCGGAATCGACCCATCTGTTGGTTCCACCAGTCTCTGTACGGGCACTGGGCCGTTTCGTGGGCTCTTGGCTGCGTAATTGAGCATGAGCGGGCTGCACGTGGGCCTTAGTTTTGGTGTTCGCGTCAGGCTTTTCCCGCTGCATCTCTCTCCCAATTCTCTCCGAAATAGATCACCGTCCTTATTGACCGACGTCGTCGCCATCGCCGAAACCAGTCGAAGGCATCAAAATCAACTCCAATCCACACAAACTTCTCTTCCACTTGCGACACACGAACAAATATGAGAGGAGACGGACTCGGGGGAGGGGATAGGAGGGGGCGTACGAACATTCTTAGTCAAAATAGATCACTGTCCTGTTGATCAACGTCGTCGCCATCATCGAAACTAGTCGGAGCCAGGGAAAATGACTTTAATCGAAATAAACTTCTCTTCAAATATGAGAGGAGACAGACTCGTGGGAGGGGATATGAGGTGCCGTATGAACATTCTTAGTGCCAAAATAGATCACCGTCCTTATTGACCGTCGCCATCATCAAAACCAGTTGAAGCCACTGAAATCGACTCCAAACCACACAAACTTCTCTTCCACTCGTGGCACACGAGCATATCTGAGAGGAAGAGATGTAGTCGGGGAGGAAAAGGAGAGGGCGTACGAACATTCGTACTACCTTCTGCCTGAAAGCATAGCGTTGTTTCACGAATCGCTAGGGAATACAGCCAAACGAAGCTGCTACTGGTGCACAGTGTTCAGGCCCGGGCCCACTGTGGTGCGGCCCGTGCCGGCCGCACAAATTTTGGGGCCCAAAATTTGAATTTCAGTATGCATATAAGTGAAAACAATTGTAGTTAGAAACATGAAAGGAACAGTGTTGTACTGGTCAGGATGAAATAACGTCTTCCATCAGGGAACTGGTTCGATTCCTTGTAGCCTCATTTTAGTTCATCATTTTATTTTTGTCAGTTTGCCCAAATCATAGACTTTTGGTAAATTGTTTGAATCCTCCTTGCCACATATTATTTGTGTTCATTGTTTTAATAGTTAAATTGAGTTTAGCCTCACTTATAGACTTCGGGTCAATGGTTTGAATATTATTTTTGTCCATTGTTTTAACCGCAGAAAACAAAAATGCCTTGCCGCATATTATTTTTGGCCATTGTTTTAACCGCAGAAAACCAAAATGAGTTTAGCCACACAGTCTTTTTCTCTAATGGGGAAATCGACGCACTAACCTTGCAGGCTAACGAGTGATGCCTTGGGGCTACACCACACAGTGTGAAAACAGCCGTATACATTATCTATTTGAGCTACTAAATATTAAAATTAAAATTTATCCAACTTTACAAACGGTATTGATATTTTTCAAAGATGAACGAAATTAATAGTTAAGACCGGTTCGGAAAATTCATAGGCCCTCGTCTGTCACCTAGACGTGATGTATCAGATCATACGAGAGGCCAACTTGTCAATCGATCAAGCTAGCGACGTGAGAAACTAGCAAGAAGCGTCGAGCTCTAGTTCATGTTATGTTCCTTCTCAACTGACTTACTCTGCGCTTGCGATTAGCCGATCACCCACCCCAATCCCCCGATCAACACTTCAGTAGGGATTGATGGCCGAATTTTGACAAAAAAAGATGATGTAGCCCACCTTGGCCCATCACCATGTCAAGCATCCCAACTCATCGCAAGTCACCACGGAGCTCAAAGGTGATCTCTTTCCTCTACAAGATCCCATTTCGTGCCCTTTGGATGGTATATTACTTGAGCATCTACCTTTTTGTTATGCTAGGTTTGATACGACGAGTACGGACAACCGGGAAGATGCCAAGGAAGCCCAAGACTCAAGATCATCCAAGGCGTACGCATGGAAGGGGAGGAGAAAGCGCCAAGAAGAAGAGAAGAAGAGCAGGAAAAAACTGCCACAGCGGTACTACCGCCCCCAGTGCCGCCAGAAACCACTCTCTGCGCCCATGTGCGGCACTGCCGGCGGTACTACCGCCCGCCAAAGCGGTACTACCGCTGTGACAGCGGTACTACCGCCGGTACTGCCGCCCGCGCAAAGTCAACGCGCCTTCGGCCTGCACCAGCGGTACTACTGCCCGTACGAGCGGTACTACCGCTGCTGTGGGAACCAGCCAGGCTTTTGAGCCTTGTAACCTACACCTACCCCACCTAACTTTCCCCTTTTACCTCTAGACTATAAATAGGAGTTCCCCACCTCAGATCTGGGTAGACTATGTTTTGAGATTAGAGTAGAGCTGTGCTCCTTCACCTCAAGATGGTCTCCTTCCTCCCCTTGAGGGGATGGTTCCTCTCCTTGTGGTGAAGATCGCTCTAGTGGATTCAAGACCTCTACTTGTAGTTTGACTACTTGCCAATCTTTCATCCTTGGTGACTTTATTGGAGCGGTTTTGTTGACCGTTGGAGAAACAACCATCCAAGATCCCTTCTTGTATCTACTTGCCGATCTCCCACAGTCGTGTGGATTCTATTGGGCCGGTTGGACCGACCGGTAAGGGAAACGGTTCTTGTATCGTGTTTGTGTTCGTGTATTCTTGGTGTTCTTCGTGTTCCTCGTGTTTTTGCGTGCGTTCGTCCATCCCCGCCGTCAATCCATGAAGATCGGGCCACCCTAGAAGTCCTAACTTCATCATATGGTATCAAAGCATGGTTGCCACGGATTTGACTTGTGTTTCCACCATAAATCCCCCAAATTTTTCTTTGATTTTGAGAAATTCGAAAATTTCCACCAAAAATAGCCCCAATTTGTTTTTGGATCGATCTGTGAATCTTGTGCGTTTTGGTAGGTTTTGATCCATAGATCTATTGCTTTACTTGTTGATCTACCTTCCTTTGCGTTCACATAGCCTAATTCCATCATTTGGCCCTCCGATTTGAAGTTTTCGTACAAGTTTTTCCGCCCAAATCGGTCAAAATCGCGTTTCGGGCACGAATCTGCGCCCCGGAGCGGTACTACCGCCCCGAACAGCGGTACTACCTCCCGCTGTACCTCAAAAACGGCCTTCTGACGCGCATGTGCGGTACTAGGAGCGGTACTACCGCCCTTCCAACGGTACTAGCAGAAAACTGCATTTTCTGAAAATTTCTTTTGGCCATATCTTTTGATTCTGGACTCCGTTTTTGGTGTTTTTTGGCTCGTTTCGAAGCTACGGACAAGACCTTCATCACCATTGCGGAAGATCCATCATCCACACACAACCAAAATCCGTGGGCAAGCACGAAGCTTCTACAACAAAGGGTGAAGAACATCGACGAAAGGTATAACATCGCTGATGACGTGAAACACACGTTCGTTGGGAGACCCCAAGAGGAAGGTATGATGTAGTCAGCAGCAAGTTTTCCCTCAGAAAGAAACCAAGGTTATCGAACCAGTAGGAGCAGCAACTCTTCAGAAGGTTGTCAACGGCGCCAGAAAAATAGCTGTCGCAGGGAGTCTGGACTGTTGACGTGGAATCTGCACACAACACAATCAAACTACTTTGCCCCAACGAAACAGTGAGGTTGTCAATCTCACTGGCTTGCTGAAAACAAAGGATTAAACGTATGGTGTGGAAAATGAGTATTAAATTGCAGAGAATGAAAAAGGAACAGTTTGCAGTTTGTGGTTGTTTAATCAGTGTAAAAGAATGGACCGGGGTCCACAGTTCACTAGTGGTGTCTCTCCATAAAAGATAACTAACATGTTGGGTGAACAAATTACAGCTGGGCAATTGACGAATAGTGAGCGCATGACAATGCATATACATGACATGTTGACTACTATGATATTTAATTGGGCATTACGACATAATACATAGATCGTTATCCAACAGCATCTATGACTAATAATCCACCGCCGGGTTGTCATCCGAGTCCCCGTTGGTATTAAGTTGCAAGCAACGGATAATTGCATTAAGTAAAGTGCGTAATGTAAACAAACACATATGCCCGTGGACATAGCATCGTTAGGTTATCCCTAGTGGCAACAGCACATCCACAACCTTAGAACTTTCTGTCACTGTCCCAGGTTAAACGGAGACATGAACCCACTATCTAGCATAAATACTCTCTCTTGGAGTTACAAGCATCTACTTGGCCAAAGCATCTACGAGTAACGGAAAGCATGCAAGATCTTAAATAACATATAAGATAGATTGATAATCAACTTGACATAATATTCAATATTCATCGGATCCCAGCAAACACAACATGTAGCATTACAATAATATGATCTTGATCATGTAGGGCAGCTCACAAGATCTAAACATGATGGCACAAAGTGGAGAGACAACCATCTAGCTACTGCTATGGACCCGTAGTCCAAGGATGAACTACTCACGCATCACTCCGGAGGCAGGCATGGCGATGTAGAAGCCTCCGGTGACGATTCCCCTCTCCGGCAGGGTGCCGGGAAGAGGTTCTGAACCCTCCCGAGCTAGGGTTGACGACGGCGGCGTCTCTGGAACTTTTCGTGGATATTTGCTCAGGTACTTAGGGTTTTCGCGTCGGGGGGAATAAGTAGGCGAAAGGGCGGCGGCTGCGGACCCCCGAGGGGCCCACACCACCCAGGGCGCGGCAGAGGGGGGCCCGCGCCCTAGGTGCGTGTGGCCTCCTGGTGGCCCTCCTCTGCTGCTCCTTCGTCCGTCAGGCTGTTCTGGAAAAATAGGACCCCCGTGTAGTTTCGTCCAATTCCGAGAATATTTCCAGACTAGCTTTTCTGGAATACAAAAACAGCAGAAAACAGGAACTGGCACTTCGGCATCTTGTTAATAGGTTAGTCCCAAAAAATGTATAAAAGTGATATAAAGTAGATGCAAAACATGTAGCAATTGGTATAAAACAAGCATGGAACATCAAAAATTATAGATACGTTTGAGACGTATCAGCATCCCCAAGCTTAGTTCCTACTCGTCCTCGAGTAGGTAAACGATAAAAACAAAATAATTTTTGAGGTGACATGCTACTATCATAATCTTGATCATATAATATTGCAAGGCACATGTAAATGAATGAAGTGATCCAAGTCAATGGTCTATAATTTGCTACCAAATAGATAATGAGTAAACAATGAATCACACAAGCTAAACGTTTTCATGAATAGTACTTTCGAGACAAGCATCAAACAGTTTTGCATAAGTGTTAACTCATAAAGCAATAGTTTCTAACAAAAGGTATTTAATCAACACAAAGGAAGAATTTAGTTTCAGCATTTGCTTCAACTTTCAACATATTTATCTCATGGATATTGTCAACACAAAGTAGTATAACAAGTCCAATACATTGCATATAACGCATGTTGTAACAAAGTTGACACTAGTGTTTGCTTGTGGAAGACAGAAAGAATAGGAAAACTGACTCAACATAAAAGTAAAAGAAAGGCCCTTCGCAGAGGGAAGCAGGGATTAAATCATGTGCTAGAGCTTTTAGGTTTTTGAAAGCATATAGAGATTGCATAAAATATTTGATACTCCTCCCAACCTTGCTAACACAAGCCATGGCTAACCGAATCCTCGGGTGCCTTCCATCAATCACATACCATGGAGGAGTATCTATTTTTGAGAGGTGTTTGTTAATTGTCAACGAATGGTAGCGGGTGAGAACAGTATTCTACCTGTCGAACGGACTTTTAAGAGCGGCTCCCATGAAGGACGTTATTTCTACCAGCAAGGCAGATCATCCCTCTTTCTCTTTGGTTTACACACATTCAGGTATTTCACTGTTTGTCATTGCTTACTGATGAATCAGGGCAAAAGTGTGAAGAGAATTAATTGGTTAAAGTTGTAATTAATTGGGACTGGGCACCCCGTTGCCAGCTCTTTTTGCAAGTTATTGGATAAGCGGATGTATATGCCACTAGTCCAGGTGTAAAAGTCCACTCGACAAATAGAATAAAGAATAACCACACTAATTCCTCATGAGCTAGTAAACATTGACACAAAAAGGGAATAATAACATTTTGAATAATTTAAAGGTAGCACATGAAAAATTTACTTGGAGTGGCAAGGAAATACCACATATAGGTAGTTATGGTGGACACAAATGGCATGGATTTTGGCTCAAGGATTTGGATGCACGAGAAGCATTCCCTCTCAGTACAGAGTTTAGGCTAGCAAGGTTATGTAAGCAAACAAGAATATCAACCCGTACACCAAGTTTTATATGACAAACATATTGCAAACGTTATAAGACTTCATACCGTCTTCCTTGTTAACCAAACCCTGTTATTAGAAAATATCTAGACCTTAGAGGTACCACCGATGCAAACCAAATTTTCAACAAGCTTTACGGTAGTTCTTCACTAATAGGCTTAACTCATGTGATGCACAATTTAATCATGATCTACTTGTTAACTCAAAACAATTGACAAGCATCAAGTTATCCATTTTAGTGATCTACAAGATTAAGCAAGTTTTTCCTTATACCAATTACCACATGCAACATTTTCTGAACCAACCAAACACCAATCAATTTATTTCATCAACTCTCCAAACAAATATAAGTGAAGCAAGAGAGTACTTTCTACAAAAGAAAGCTAATAGCTCTGACAAGAGATACATGAAAACAAGAGCTAAAAGCTGAACAGCGCTAGATATGAATACTCAACAAATATAAGTGAAGAATAGGAGTATTCTCATGAAAAAGCGGAGCGTGTCTCTCTCCCAATCAAGAATGCTAGGGTCCAGTCAAGCTTTATTGAAAATAAAAGTGCAATACTGAAAATAAAAAGCACACAGACGCTCCAAGAAAAGCACATATGATGTGAAAGAATTAAAATATAGTTTCACTAGAGATGACCTGATAATTTTGACGATGAAGAAGGGGATGCCTTGGGCATCCCCAAGCTTAGACGCTTGAGTCTTCTTGAAATATGCTGGGGAGATCCATGGGAGCCTCCCCAAGCTTAAGCTCTTCACTCTTCTTGATCCTATTATATCATCCTTCTCTCTTGACCCTTGAAAACTTCCGTCACACCAAACTCAAAGTAGATCTCATTAGAGGGTTAGTGCATAATCAAAAATTCACATGTTCTATAAAGACGAAAATTATTTACAGCCACTGATGTTATGTGAAGCTCTTCCACCCAAAAAAGAATTTCACTCAACACTAGTAAAAGAGAGAATGCAAAAATAAAAAGGCATAATCTGTCTAAAACAGAACAGTCCGCAAAGACGAATTTTTTCGAGGCACTTACGACGCTCAGATCGAGAAACTCTGAACTAATGAAAGTTTCAGACATTCATAAAGATTACGCACAAAAATTTCAGATTTAATTAACAATCTGGTGATTTTAGGAATTTCGTACAGTGAACAGCAAAAATCTGTTTCTGCGCAGCAATCAAAATTAAGCATCATCTTATCATTAGAGGCTACTCTTGGCACAACAATGCGAGAAAATAAAGATACAAAGGAGTTGCTACAGAAGTAAACAAACTCCTTGACTAATACTGAAAATAAAAGATAATGGGTTGCCTCCCAAAAGCGCTTTCTTTAATGCCTTTTAGCTAGGCATAGTGATTTTTATGATGCTCACATAAAGATGAGAGTTGAAACATAAAAGAGAGCATCAAGGAGCATATATAAAACATGTTTAAATCTAACACTCTTCCTATGCATAGGAGCCTTGTAAGAAAACAAGTAAATGAAGCACAAAGTGACTAGCATAGGAAGACAAAACAAGTGCAACTTTAAAATTTTCAACATAAAGAGAGGAGACTTAATATTATTGTGATATATGAAACCGTGTCTCCCTCTCACATAATAACCAGTAGGTTTTAAAGAAACCATCATATAAAAGCAACACAAGAGAAAGCTCAAAACTTTCATGACAAAGAGAGGAAATTTAATAACATGAAGATTTCTATAACCATATTTTCCTCTCTCAAAATAATTTTCAGTAGCATCATGAATAGACTCAACAATATAGATATCACATAAAACATTCTTATCATGATCTATAAACGCATAATTTTTATTAAGCTCAGAAATAGTGGGGTTATCAAACCCACTTTTGACAATAATAGTATAATTAATATCATTAGGCAATATAGGACCATCATCAAGAGCATTATCATATAATATTAGGGAGCACATTTTTCCTTTCTGCAATTTCCTCTTTTACTGAGTCAAGGAGGTTGTTTACTTCAAATTTATCAAAAGGAGATATTTCAATAGAATCATGACATTCAAAAGTATAGCATTCTTCCTCCTCCAAGCTTGGGGAACTAAAAATATCATTTTTATCAAAACCAACTTCCCCAAGCTTAGAGCTTTCCATGGCATTAGCAATAATGGTGTTCAAAGAATGTATGCTAATAACATTGCTACTATCATGATTGTTATGCAAATAAAGTTCCATAGGCTTTTTAATTTCTCTTCGAACACTTCATGTCCCAACTCAAGATAAATTTCATAAAGCTCTCTCATGTTGTTTTCAGCCATAGGACTAGTTTCAAGGAAAGTAACCATTGATATCAAGTAAAGAGCTAGACATAATAACTAACAGAAAACAAAACTGAAAATAAACTAAATGCAAGTAACTAATTTTTTTGTGTTTTTGATAATTGAAAGCAAACAAGATAAAATAAAATAAACTAAGCAAGACAAAAACAAAGTAAAGAGATTGGAAGCGTGAAACTCCCCTTGCAGAAGACTGCTGTCTCCCCGGCAACGGCGCCAGAAAAATATGCTGTTGACGGGAGACAGAGAGGATTGAGAGAGAGTACTTCCCGGCAACGGCGCCAAAAATAGCTTGATGACGTGAAACACACGTTCGTTGGGAGACCCCAAGAGGAAGGTATGATGTAGTCAGCAGCAAGTTTTCCCTCAGAAAGAAACCAAGGTTATCGAACCAGTAGGAGCAGCAACTCTTCAGAAGGTTGTCAACGGCGCCAGAAAAATAGCTGTCGCAGGGAGTCTGGACTGTTGACGTGGAATCTGCACACAACACAATCAAACTACTTTGCCCCAACGAAACAGTGAGGTTGTCAATCTCACTGGCTTGCTGAAAACAAAGGATTAAACGTATGGTGTGGAAAATGAGTATTAAATTGCAGAGAATGAAAAAGGAACAGTTTGCAGTTTGTGGTTGTTTAATCAGTGTAAAAGAATGGACCGGGGTCCACAGTTCACTAGTGGTGTCTCTCCATAAAAGATAACTAACATGTTGGGTGAACAAATTACAGCTGGGCAATTGACGAATAGTGAGCGCATGACAATGCATATACATGACATGTTGACTACTATGATATTTAATTGGGCATTACGACATAATACATAGACGTTATCCAACAGCATCTATGACTAATAATCCACCGCCGGGTTGTCATCCGAGTCCCCCGTTGGTATTAAGTTGCAAGCAACGGATAATTGCATTAAGTAAAGTGCGTAATGTAAACAAACACATATGCCCGTGGACATAGCATCGTTAGGTTATCCCTAGTGGCAACAGCACATCCACAACCTTAGAACTTTCTGTCACTGTCCCAGGTTAAACGGAGACATGAACCCACTATCTAGCATAAATACTCTCTCTTGGAGTTACAAGCATCTACTTGGCCAAAGCATCTACGAGTAACGGAAAGCATGCAAGATCTTAAATAACATATAAGATAGATTGATAATCAACTTGACATAATATTCAATATTCATCGGATCCCAGCAAACACAACATGTAGCATTACAATAATATGATCTTGATCATGTAGGGCAGCTCACAAGATCTAAACATGATGGCACAAAGTGGAGAGACAACCATCTAGCTACTGCTATGGACCCGTAGTCCAAGGATGAACTACTCACGCATCACTCCGGAGGCAGGCATGGCGATGTAGAAGCCTCCGGTGACGATTCCCCTCTCCGGCAGGGTGCCGGGAAGAGGTTCTGAACCCTCGAGCTAGGGTTGACGACGGCGGCGTCTCTGGATCTTTTCGTGGATATTTGCTCAGGTACTTAGGGTTTTCGCGTCGGGGGGAATAAGTAGGCGAAAGGGCGGCGGCTGCGGACCCCCGAGGGGCCCACACACCCTAGGGCGCGGCAGAGGGGGGCGCGCCCTAGGTGCGTGTGGCCTCCTGGTGGCCCTCCTCCGCTGCTTTCGCTCCGTCAGATGTTCTGGAAAAATAGGACCCCCGTGTAGTTTCGTCCAATTCCGAGAATATTTCCAGACTAGCTTTTCTGGAATACAAAAACAGCAGAAAACAGGAACTGGCACTTCGGCATCTTGTTAATAGGTTAGTCCAAAAAATGTATAAAAGTGATATAAAGTAGATGCAAAACATGTAGCAATTGGTATAAAACAAGCATGGAACATCAAAAATTATAGATACGTTTGAGACGTATCAATCGCCAACCTTTACCCCTTGTCATTCCGTGAAAGCCACACTATATCTTTACGATTACAATGTCCTCTTGAGGCTAGCTCTGGATGATTGCTTGGGCTTTGCACATTTGCACCGTGTAGTTTCCGAGCAAAATTGCATGGGCTAGTTCTTGATATATCTTGTTGTTGGCATCAAAAAGAAGTGGGTGTGCAAGAGAGAAAAACTCAAAAGAGTAAAGAAGCAAAAAGTGCCAAATCAAAAGAAAGAAAAGAAAAGAAAGAAACACCACTGCCATATCTTGTAGGAAGCGCGCAAGCTCGATGAACATCTAGTAGGTGGTACATTTTGTGCAAATCTTGTAGCCCACAATTTTTTTGCAATCGAGCTAGTGGCTCTCCTTGTACTTGTACAACATGAGCTTATAGTATTCGCTAGGATCATTGGTTCTTTAGCTCACTTCTTGGTTGCGTAAGTCCCATTTATCTCTCCGTGCGTGTGTTTCCTTGAACTACATTCCTATCTTTGAGATTAACTTGTTTTTGCTTTGTGATCATTGTGGTTCTCTACTTGCCTTTACAATATCTTGGTTTCCGGTTGGTTCAATTTGCTTTCCACCTAGTATACCTACCTATCCACTTTTAAGCCGTGTGTGTTTTGGAGTTTGCTTTGGATACTTGAACACAAACACTTTACTTTGTGATCGTTCCCTTTGGTTGTCCACGACATCCAATACTATCTACAAAGGTGAGAGGTTGTGCTCTAGTTCCTTTCCACTCCACATATACACTTGTCTTGTGAGTTAACATGTCTAGGGAGAGCGAATCCAACTATGAAGGCGAAGATGATAATGAGTACATGATGAGTCACATGGACTATGATGCCTCAAACTTTGAGGACATAGGGGACTACTACGACTACGCCGACAATGACCCCCATGACATGATGGAGCATCACCAAGACTTCCGCTACAACTACTCCGACTACGACTCCGACTATTCATGCGTCCACGACATGGAGCGGTACCATGACTTCGAACAACCTTCCTTATATGGTATCAACTCCAAGTACACACGAATCTACCACGACTCCGACTACACAAGCTCCAACGACAATGAGCGCAAATTCCCTCACATGCCTCATCATATGGTACCGACTTCGACAACAATAACATGGTGGAGCCATACATCGACGAAGATTGCTCAAGCTTCACCGACATGGAGAACTACTATGACTACTACTCCAAGAACTCCGACGAGAACTTTGGTTCTACCATGGTCAAGAGCGGCACCACCAAGCGTCATGGCACAACCTACTATGGTCAAGCTCAAGATGGCACAACAAGAAGAACACCATGAGTCCATCCTATGAAGCTCCATCTACTTCAAGAAGGCGCCATGAGAAGGACATCGCCAAGAGTGCCAAGCTTTGACATTCTCCATCTACTTCAAGAAGGCGCCATGACAAGGACATCGCCACGAGCCCAAGCTTCGATATTCTACATCGACAACAAAACGACGCCCCAAGAAGTGCATCGACAAGGCCAACTCAAACCAAGGCCCATCTAGCTCAAGAAGGCGCCACAAGAACGTTGCCAAGGTCGACCGCAACTTGTCAAAGCTCCAAGACGACCTCACCACACTCACCAAGCGTCGAAACATATCACCAAGCTCTAGTGGAAGCTCCAAGGAAAGGTCGCCAAGGCAACAAGCACGCCGACGTCAACATGAGGAGAAGCATCCAAATGACTTTCGACGACATCCCTCCACTCAAGAGCGTCAACGTCGACATGAGAAGAAGGCGACAACTCATGCTACCACTACATTGGCGCCAACAAGAGCTCCATGGTTCACCTTAGGCGAATTGCCAAAGTTTGAGTCTTGCATTGACGAGATCATGGCCGACATCGACAACTTCATCGAGCAAAGCTTACGTCGACGCCGGAAGAAACATGGTCACACATGTGAGGCCACAACCAAGACGGCGCCCTTGTCAAGCCCTTCACATGATATGGTGTCTATACCAAGTACCACCACCACAATTGCCCCCATATGGCAAGAAGAAGACCTCACTTGCGACAATTGCCAAGGCCAAGACCATGACCCACGAGAATGTCCCAATGTCTTGTGCCCAATATGCAATCGAAGAGGTCACATGATGTGGGAGTGCACAAATGGAGACCAAGATAGCGAGAATATGGTCGAGCATGGGATTTTCCCTTCGACCAAGGAGGCGAGCATGGAGAATGCTATCACATTTGACCATGGGTCAAGTGATGATGATGCCGAGCATGGGATGTTCCCTTCGGCAACGGAGTCGAGTGATGGTGCCCACACTATGGCATTGACCTTTGGAGGCGAGATTGTTGAGGAGTTGAGCATGGGAGTTTCCTTCAATCTTGGAGGCATTTGGAGTGAGAACATTGAGCCTACCCTCATGTGTTTGAGTTATGATATGGTACCAATCCCATGTGAGCATGAGAGCCACTTAGCCCACTTGAGTGAGAGTGAGAGTGAGTTGAGTGCCTCCACATATGTGAGTTTGAGTGCTTTCACTTTGAGGGAATGCGTGATACACCACTTGAGTTGAGAGAGGTAGTTGATAGGTCTTGTGAGGCCATTTCGATTTCTAACAACTTAACCTCTACCTCTAGTGTGTTTTCTCATTGTGTGCTAGGTTCCATGGATGATGAGACGCCACTCCTCGACTTGACGGTGCCTCAAATGGAGAAGATGTACATGGAGGATGATGATGATGCCACTTGAATCCATGTCTACTTCAAGATGAACAAGTCGGCTACATGGAAGCCCCTACTATTTCAACACCTACTTCACATGAGTGGGACTACCAAGGTATGGGTGTTGATGTGACCATGTTCCCTCTAGTGGACATGATGAACTATGATTGCTTGCATGCTATGGATGATTCTTTTGAGGTCACATATGATTCGTTCTTATTCCCTTGTGATACTTTGTTTGAAACCAATGTTGATCAAGTGGAATTACCTATTGTGATGATTTTGTCATGAGCATGCCTTGTTATGAATGTTTCCATTTTCTCCCATTGCGGCATGCAACATGTTGAACAATTTCTCTTTCACATGTGTTGCTTGCACTAATGTTGAAATGCTTGATAATGAGATTGCCCCCAAGCTTTCTCAAATTTTGGAGATGTTTCGTTTCTCTTATGGACCTTGTTCCATCCTTCACTTTGCATAGTGACCACTCACATACATCATATTTTCCCATTGATTTTGACGTGTTTGGTGATGTGCAAATGAAGAGACACTTCATGATGGATGATGTGTTCATATACCGTGCACATAATTTCTTCATATGGTGTCTTGTGTGTGCCGGTAACCGCATGATAATGTTAACCTCAATTGAGCATGAGTTGACAATAAGAGCTCTTGAGAGCATAAATGTGAGTAGTGGATTGAATACAAATCTCAACTCTTTTCATGTGTTGCATCAAACAAGTTGCACAATTTCTCTTGGTATTGGTTTGTTTGCAAACATGCTTGTGATATTGATTTCTCCTATGGCAAGACAAATTTTCCCATCTTTTATGTGAATGATTTATGTGTTGCAACAAATATGATGAACAATTGTTCTTTTAAATGGCTTGTTTGCAACCATAATGATATTTCGAGCATGTCTTGTCATGAGTGTTTTGGTTTCTACACATTTGGTGTTGCAACAAATATTTCGAAACTTGCTCTTTCTTATGGTTTGTTTGCACCCATATAGATATTTTGGACATTCTTCATTGTGTGTTTTTCCCGAGTACTCCTCTTATTGCATCAAGGATGTTGACCAATTTCTCTTTCCAATGCCTTGTGTGCAATGTTGATCATATGGTTCAAGATGAGATACCTACATGGCCTTCTCTTATTCTTATGGAGTTTTGGTGTTCCCACTTTTTGAAGATGTTCCATTGGATTGCTTGCACTTTGACCTTGCACTTGCATATATTTTAATATTCTTGTGTTGTGCTAACGGTGCTATGACAAAGAATGAACATGTCATTGTTGATATGCTCCTCTTTCTTGCACACACATGGTTTGCTTGGTCTTTAGTGTTTGTAGCATGGTGAATCACAATTCTTCGACAACACATCTACCTCCTTCGCATGGTGATGACGAGCAAGAGTTGAGGACGACTCTTTTAAAGGGGGGGAGATGATGTAGCCCAACCTTGGCCCATCACCATGTCAAGCATCCCAACTCATCGCAAGTCACCACGGAGCTCAAAGGTGAACTCTTTCCTCTACAAGATTCCCATTTCGTGCCCCTTTGAATGGTATACTACTTGAGCATCTACCCTTTTGTTATGCTAGGTTTGATACGACGAGTATGGACAACCGGGAAGATGCCAAGGAAGCCCAAAACTCAAGATCATCAAAGGCGTACGCATGGAAGAGGAGGAGAAAGCGTCAAGAAGAAGAAGAAGAGCAGGAAAAACTGCCACAGCGGTACAACCGCCTCCCCAGGCAGTACTACCTCTCCAGCGGTACTACCGCCCCCAGTGCCGCCAGAAACCACTCTCGCGCCCATGTGCGGCACTGCCCGCCCGCCTAAGCGGTACTACCGCTGTGACGAGCGGTACTACCGCCGGTACTGCCGCCCGCGCAAAGTCAACGCGCCTTCGGCCCGCACCAGCGGTACTACCGCCCGTACGAGCGGTACTATCGCTGCTGCGGGAACCAGCCAGGCTTTTGAGCCTTGTAACCTCCACCTACCCCACCTAACTTTCACCTTTTGCCTCTAGACTATAAATAGGAGTTCCCCACCTCAGATCTGGGTAGACTATGTTTTGAGATTAGAGTAGAGCTGTGCTCCTTCACCTCAAGATGGTCTCCTTCCTCCCCTTGTGGGGATGGTTCCTCCCCTTGTGGAGAAGATCTCTCTAGTGGATTCAAGACCTCTACTTGTAGGTTGACTACTTGCCAAACTTTCATCCTCGGGTGACTTTATTGGAGCAGTTTGGTTGACCGTTGGAGAAACAACCATCCAAGATCCCTTCTTGTATCTACTTGCCGATCTCCCACCCTCGTGTGGATTCTATTGGGCCGGTTGGCCCGACCGGTAAGGGAAACGGTTCTTGTATCGTGTTTGTGTTCGTGTATTCTTGGTGTTCTTCGTGTTTCTCGTGTTCTTGCGTGCGTTCGTCCATCCCCGTCGTCAATCCGTGAAGATCGGGGCACCCTAGAAGTCCTAACTTCATCAAAAGATAGGGCCCCAATTTATAGTTTGGCACAGGGCCTCAGATTTTACCGGCCCGGCCCTGACAGTGTTCAACATTGAGAACACGGGATTAGCTCTAGCCGATCGAGGAAAAATCTGTCGGTGAGAAAGCGTGGCATATAGTCCACCTTTAGTCGTCAATGCTCTCTGGTTTTGGTGAAAGAAATCAATAATCCACGTGCAATGCTCTCTGGTAACGACATCAACCTAAGCATCTGGCCCGTCGATGAACTCGAATGCATCCAGCGAGCCGGTACCGGATCGACACGTACGGCCACGCCGCACCGCCGCAGAATGTCATGTCAGCACAAAGTGGATCGCCGGATGGTTGCCCAAAACTAATCTCGATCATCAGGACACTCGAGAATTCTTATGCACCAGTTAGTGGACGACAGGCATTGCATATTGCATGCAGTACAGGCAGCCTGCAGCTAGCATTCCTCGCCTGGTGATTGGTGGCTAACCCATGATTGCGGTTCTGCAAAGGGCGGTTCTAATCTTTTTCAGTTTTCACCACAACAAAATTGGCACCTGTTGTTGTGATCTGAAAGTGGTTTTGCAGGTGTGTGGGCTGTCAGTCTATCGAAAAGCCTGTGGGTGCATATATATGCAGCATATCCCTAGATTTTTTTTTGATAAAAGGAGCACCAGGCCCCCAATTTCTTTTGAAATTGGCAGAGTTTAGTTACACGTTTCGGTCCCCAGCCATATCCCTGATTTGGTGAGATGATGTTGTTTATTCTCCCACTTACGACTGGCCTTCTGTCGGCCTAGTGGAAATCAGGGTACCATGGGCCAACCTTCCACAGCCCTCGACATTCTGTCAAAGATTCTCCTAAGGATCAGGCTCCTCAGCCTAGCGTGCCTCGCGATGAACCTTTCCCTCGCGAGGGCTTCTCCATCGAGGAAATATCGCTAAGTCACAGCACGCCAGCCTCGCTACCCTCGTGAGGTGTCGGCGTACTCGAGGTCCCCGGCGAGGAGTTCCATCCTCGCGGGGTTCCTTCGGACGGAAGCAAACTCTGTCTCTGCTGCAGAGCACACATGGCCTCTGCGCCCGCCGCAGAGTGACGCGCGCACCTGCGCGCCATGACGACCGCGCTGCAGTTGCCATTCCGATGATTAAAGCGGTCAATAAAGCAGCACCAAGGAAAGCAGACTACGAGACTTGCCATTTGGTGATAAGGGACCGTCTGCCGCTAACGCTCCAATTCGACGTCACCGCGGGGCACAGAACGGACTGTTGCAGCGCCAGCCCATCATCCTGCATGGACGGTGGCTTTTCCTGCCAAGGACGGCAGCTTTCTGCCATGGACCGAGTCCATAGACAGCTCCGCGACCGTGCACCGTCCTCCTTCTCCGCGCCACGTGGTAGTCCTTCCCGCCCAGCGAATTGGGAGAAGAGACCCGGGGCAGCTATAAAAGGAGGAGGTGTGCAACCTACGCGGGAGATCGATCCATTCTATACCCAGTCGACCACGTCGCAAGGAAGAAGAGCAAGTCTTCTTCCACCATAGCTCCTCCATAGCTACGCCTTGCCGTCGGCAAGCTCTTTGTACTGTGACCTCTCCAAGCAGTGCTATACAACAAAGCAGGAAGTAGGGTCTTTACACCTCACGGTGGGCCTGAACCTGGGTAGAGCCGTGTTTACTCTCTGCCGTGATGTCCCTCACCAAGCTCGATGAGCACCGTCGCCGAGGTAGCTGAGGGTTGTTTGATTGCGTGTTCAGCCCCTATCGTACTTGGCATCAGTGAGACACACCCCTAGTTCCTAGGACTAGTCTCTGACATTTGGCGCGCCAGGTAGGGGGCTGAGGCGCGTCTTCAACCTCTCCTCCGCCATGGCCGATTCACGTGTTGAGCGTCTCGCACGCCGGACGTCCGGCAGGGCCAACACCGAGCCCGTCGCCAGCTGCAACCCCGCGTGGCCGCCCACGTGCCACCAACGCTCCAAAGCGGAACGCCGACTCTGAACCCCGTGTCGAGCACCCAGAAGACCGAGACGGCGACGGCGACGAGAAAGCTTCCTCCTTGAACCTATCCAGGGACCAGGGCGCCTCCTCGCAGAGCCGGGTGGCGCCCAGCCCAAGCGTCGCGCTACTCATGGCGCAGGAGCTGCTGCGCTATCGCCCTGCGCAGGCGGGCCACGACGGCTGGCTCGACCGCATCACCGAGCTCGTCAACGCCGCTGGTGTACCCGCCCCAGCCGTGGTGCAACCGCCCCAGCGCCCTCTCGCTCGCTGGTGCACCACTCCGGGCGCGCAGGGAACGTAGCGCACGGCGCTCCTCCTCCTCCGCCTCCGCCACCTCCTCCAGCCAGAGCACCGGCTGGGAACAACCGCGCCGCGTCGCACGCCTCTTCGCCACATGACTGCCTAATCGTGCAGCAGGCGCCAGAGGACGCGCGCGTGGAAATCGAGCGCCGGCGGACCACCACGACCACGCCGTCCAGGAGGTTGCAGCCACAGGGCGCCAGAACCGCCACGCGCTCGCCGGCGGCGTCGCGACGTACGCCACGGGCTGCACCGCATTCACCCGCAACCTGCGTCGCGTCGTCTGGCCGTTCAAGTTCAAGCCAGACCTTCCTCCGCGCTACGACGCAAGACCAACCCCCTGGAGTTTCTGCAGCTCTACACCGTGACCATCCAAGCCGCAGGCGGCGACGACAAGGTGATGGCCAACTGGTTCCCCATGGCCCTCAAGGACGCAACACTCGTGGCTCTCAAACCTCCCCGAGAACACCATCTACTCATGGGAGGAGCTTTGCAAGAGCTTCGTGGCGAACTTCAAGGGCACGTACGAGCGTGCCCTCACCTACAACGACCTCCGCGTTGTGCGTCAGAAGCCTGGCGAGACCCTCCGCAGATACATCCAGCGCTTTAGCCAAGTCCGCAACAAGATCCTAAACATCGCCGACGCACAGGTCATTTCTGCCTTCGACTCGGCGTCACGGACGTCAGGATGCGCGAGAAGCTAGGCATCCACGACAACCTCACCTCCGTGGTGAAGCTCTTCGACCTGGCGGACAAGTGCGCCAAGGCTGAAGAGGGCCGCCTCTTCGTCAAGCAAGATTCAGAGGCATAGCCTCCTGAGGGGTCCAAGCCCAAGAAGAAGGCTAGCGAAAAGCGCAAGCCCACTGCTGTCCTCGTAGCAGAGCCTGACGCCAAGCAAAAGCGTGCGGCCGCTCCAGCAGAAGACGCCAAGAAGACAGATGATCGCCCATTCCGCGTCTACCACAACAAGCACAACCACGCAACTGAAGACTGCTGGGAGCTCAAGAAGCTTCGCGACAGCCGCGAACAGCGCCACGGTCGCGGCGGCCGCGGGGCCGCGAGGGCGGACGCTGGAACAACAACTACCAGCAGAACCCTCAAGCGAACGCCTTCCAGCAGAACACCGCCGGGCCAAACAATAATCTCCCTGACGAGGACCCTGGGCTACCAGGTCCCTCGCGGGGCAGCATGCATCCTCGGCGGGGCTCAGGCTCCCAAGTCCAACCGCCACTTCAAGCAGCTCACTCGCGAGGTCAACGCCGCTCTTCCCGGGGTTGAGGCATCCCAGCCCCTCAAGTGGTCGCAATACCCCATTGCTTTCGACTCCAACGACCACCCAAGGTCCACCAAGACCGTGGGCACCATCCCTCTGGTGTGCACTCCTACCATCAACAACATCGTCGTCACCAAGACGCTCATAGATGGGGGTGCAGGCCTGAACGTCATCTCTGTCGAGACCTTCGAGAAGCTTCAAGTGCCATATGAGCGGCTGATGCCCACCAGACCCTTCTCGGGGGCGACAGAGGCAACAACCACCCCGCTGGGGCAAGTGAGGCTTCCAGTCACCTTCGGACGCAAGAAAAACTACCGCACCGAATTCATCGACTTCGACGTCACACACATCGGCCTGCCCTACAACGCCATTCTCGGCTACCCTGCCCTCGCGAAGTTCATGGCGGTCACTCACCACGCCTACAACATCGTCAAACTTCCAGGCTGCAGCGGCACCATCACCATCCGTGGCCAAGTCAGGGACGCCGTGTGCTCTGTCGAGCATGCCTATAAGGCCGCTGCAGTGGCATTTCCCGCTGACGAGGACGCAGAAGAGCCCCCCGCGAGGCCGGCGAAGAAGAAGCAGCTGTTCTCTCAGGAAAGGGCAGCCACGAAGAAGGTGCCACTGGACGCCAGCGGCTTGGGGGCTAGCGTCACCATAGGCACTGGCTTGCCTATCAAATAGGAAAGCGCGCTCGTCGCCTTCCTCAGGGCAAACTCTGACATGTTCGCATGGACACCATCCGATATGTCCGGAGTACCGAGGGAGGTGATCGAGCACCACTTAGCCGTGTGTCCAAACGCACGCCCAGTGAAGCAGAAAGCACGGCGCCAAGCGCCAGGGAAGCAAGAATTCATCATCAAGGAAGTAGAGAAGTTAAAAGAAGCGCACATAATTCGAGAAGTGGCACACCCACTTGGCTCTCCAACACGGTGGTCGTCCCCAAGCACACCGGTGGAGGCCGGCTCTGCATCGACTACACCGACCTCAACAAGGCCTGTCCCAAGGACCCATACCCACTGCCAAGGATAGACCAGAACGTGGACTCAACCGCCGGCTGCGACCTCCTCTGTTTTCTGGATGCCTTCTCAGGCTACCACCAAATCAAGATGGCGCAGGAAGACGAGGAGAAGACAACATTTCTCACCCCTTGTGGTGTGTTCTGCTATGTCTGCATGCCCTTCGGCCTGAAGAATATCGGCACCATGTTCCAGAGGCTCATGAGGACCGCCTTGGGGGCTTAGATGGGGAGCCTACGTCGACGACATCGTGGTCAAGACTCGCGAAGAGCACACACTCCTGAAGGACCTCGAGGAGACCTTTGCCAACCTGCGTTAAGGTGAACATCAAGCTGAACTCCGCCATGTGCGTCTTCGGGGTACCATCAGGCAAACTCCTCGGGTTCCTAGTGTCTCACCGCGGCATCGAAGCAAATCCCGACAAGATCAAGGCCATAGAAGAAATGCAGCCACCTCGTCGCCTCAAGGACATGCAACGCCTGGCGGGATGCATGGCCAGCCTTGGCCGTTTCATCTGCAAGTTCGGCGAGAGGGCGCTGTCGTTTTTCAAGGTCATGAAGAGGTTTGGCACATTCAAGTGGACGCCAGAAGCAGCCAAGGCATTCGAAGACCTGAAGAAGTACCTGGTCAGCCCACCAATCATGGTTGCCCCACGACCCTGCGAGCCTCTGAAGCTGTACTTAGCAGCAACTCCTCAGACGGCAAGCACGGTCCTGGTGGCAGAAAGGGAAGAGCCAGTCCCCGCCAAGAAGGGCACTGCCTCGCCAAGCCCAGAGCCCCTCGACAAGGAAGCAGCCTCTCCAAGCCCCGAGCCTCAAGTCGAGCCCGCGCGACCAACAAACATCCTCGCTGAGGACCCGCCGCAAGAAAACCTCGACAAGGCCCCTGAAGAGCACCGCGAAGAGCCCAGCGCTGAAGCACTGCTGACGACGCTTGTTGAGCACCCCGTCTACTTCGTCAGCACAGTGCTGCGAGATGCTCGCGAGCGCTACACCATGCAGCAAAAGCTCCTCTTCGCGCTCCTCATCACCTCCAGGAAGCTACGCCACTACTTCCAGGGCCACCCCATCAGGGTGGTCACATCATACCCTCTGGAGCAAGTCCTGCGCAACTCAAACGCCACAGATCACGTCACAGGATGGGGCATCGAGCTGCAACCTTTCGAGCTGTAGTTTGACACCACCAGGGTCATCAAGGGCAGGGCGCTGGCGGACTTCACGGCCGAATGGACGGACATGTGTCAGGAAGAGCCTCAGGAGGACGAGGCCGCATCATCAAGCGGGACAGCGCCCAACTACTGGACCATGCACTTCGATGGAGCATTCGCATGCCAAAGCGCGGGGGCTGGCGCTGTCCTGACTTCACCAACAGGTGACAAGCTCTTCTACGCTGTCCAGCTATGCTTCACGGGCAACGACAAGGTCTCCAACAACATCGTTGAGTACGAAGGTCTCCTCGCAGGGCTCAGAGCTGCAATCGCTCTCGGTGTTAAACGCATACTCATCAAGGGCGATTCCCAGCTCCTGGTCAACTTCTCCAACAAGAGCTACAAGCCTAAAGACGGCCACATGACCGCTTACCTTGAGGAGGTCCGCAGGCTCGAGAAGAACTTCAGGGGAATGGAACTCATGCATATCCCTCGAGGGGAGAATCAGGAGGCGGATGACATCGCGAAGCGAGCATCAAGAAGGGAGGCCCAGTGAGCAGGCATGTTCGAGGAAAGGCTTCCCAAGGCATCAGTCAAACAGCCGAAAGAAACAGCTGAAATGGACATCGACGAGGAGCTCCCTCTAGCACCAACGACTGGAGCACCAGACTGCGGTCCGCCCTCAGGAGGCCACCTGCTGCTGACCTTGGTGCGCCAAGCGGTAGATTGGATCGTCGAGATCAAGGAGTACCTGCAGGATGGAGTCCTCCCTGAAGAAGATGCAGAAGCAGAAAGAATCGCTCGCCAGGCCAAGTCATACTGCCTCCACGAGGGAGATCTGTACCGCAAGCGCCCCAATGGGATGGCATTGCGATGCGTCCCCTCAGAAGAAGGTCGTGAGCTGATCAGGGACATACAAAGTGGAGAATGTGGCCATCACTCCTCCTCGCGCACCCTCGCGGGGAAGGCCTTCAGAAGTGGCTTCTACTGGCCTACAGTGCTTCAAGACGCCACTGCCATCGTCCAGTCTTGCGAGGCATGCCAGTTCCACGCCAAGCAGATCCACCAGCCTACGCAGGGACTTCAAACCATCCCGCTTTCCTGGCCCTTCGCGGTCTGGGGGCTGGACATCCTGGGACCCTTCCCACGAGCGCTCGGGTCATGCTGGGCATTCGGGTTTACCTGAAATTTCGGGTCGGGTAATTCAGGTAATTACAAAATCGGGTTTCCAGAAGTGACACCCGATATTTGTCCAAAATATTTGATACCCGACAATTCGGGTACCCGGAAATTCGGGTTCGGGTTCGGGTAATCCCGAATTTCCCGAAATACTACACACAGAACAAAAAAAACAGCGAACTTTCTTCTGCAGTCCCGTGGAAGATGGGGTCGATGCTGTCGTGACACGCTGGGTCCTGGAAGGCGCCGTGTCTTTGTTGAACAGCTCGTCGCAGTCGTTGTACTGGTCGCCGCCGTCGCTGCTTCGAGGAAGATGGAGGCGAGCGCCAAACGCCGATCTGTTGTGGGAGGTGTAACAGCTGCTGGCTAGGGTCCGGCGGCGGTGCCTGAGGCATGGAAGATTCCGCGGCGCCATAGTGGGAGGTGGCGGTGGCCGGCCACCGGTTGGGAGTGGCGTGGTGTTGTGGCGGCTGCGTCGGAGCTAAGAGATGGGGAATCGGGGATGCGATGTGGGCACGCATCTGCGCAGGTCGGCAGGACGACTGGTAAATTAGGGTTAGCTACGCATAATTTCACTAGTTGGGCTGGGCCTTGGGCTGTTTGAGGGATTCGCTTCCCAGACTTTTCTATATTTCGGGTAGTTCGGGTACCGGGACTTCTAACACGTATTTTCTGAATAAAATTCGGGTTTTCAAATATGCTACCCGATGTAGTGCTCGGGTTTGTCGGGTTCAGGTTGTTTGGGTTCGGGCTTCGGGTGTCGGGTTTTATGCCCACCGTGACGCTCGGGGGCTACCGCTACCTCTACGTCGCCATCGACAAGTTCATCAAATGGGCGGAGGTTGAAGCAGTGCGCACCATCCCGGCGAGGTCGGCGGTGAAGTTCATCAAGAGCCTGATCTGCCGCTTCAGCATGCCAAATCGCATCATCACCGACAACGGCACACAGTTCACCAGTGGCCTCTTCAAGTCCTACTGCGGCAGCCTCGGCACCCAAATCTGCTACGCCTCGGTGGCTCACCCACAAAGCAACGGGCAAGCTGAGCGAGCAAATGTCGAGGTGCTCAAGGGCCTCAAGACAAGAAGCTTCAATCACCTCAAGGCCAGCGGCAAGAACTGGATCGAGGAGCTCCCGTCCGTGCTCTGGTCCATCCGCACAACAGCTACAAAGCCCACTGGTGAGACGCCGTTCTCCTTCTGCCCCTGGGGCACGTCCTTCTCCCCTCCAGGGACAGGATCGGCCTGCTCCGCCGAGGCCGCTCCCACCGTGGCCTCGGGGTCCGCCGAGGCCGCTCCTGCCGCAGCCTCGAGTCCACCACCGGCACCTCAGGACCTAAGCTTGGTGAAGGCGGCGGCGCGGTGGCCCCCTCCATCTCAACGTCGGCGCGCTCCTCCGCCGACGACGAGGTTTTTACCACATCTTCCTCCGCCGCCTTCTCTTGCTGCACAGGAGAAGCGTCTGGCCGCGCGGCCGGCGGCACCATCGCCTTAGCCTTCTCCTCCTCGTGGCGCTCATCCGCCTCAGGAGGTGGAGCCGTCGTCTCAGGAGGAGAAGCAGTAGCCTCGTGAGGCGCCTCTTCAGCTGTAGGCGCTGCAGACGCCGCTGCAGCACCTGAGCTCTCTCCAACTTTCCGGAGACTTCGTCGCTTCGGCCCCGAGGGAGGCCTAACGAAGGAAAATCAGAAAACCCTCAGGAAAGGCACTCAAGATCGCGTCAGAAAGAAAAAGCGCGAGACTTACTGGATGGCGGTGTCGATCCACCTCTTCACAGTCCGCCGCGGCTGCGTGGCGCTTGCCTCCGCCGCCTTCTGGGACGCATCCGCCCCCGCCTCGGGAGAGGTGCTCCCTGGATCCTTGGCGGGCCTATCGTGGAGCGCCTTCGTGCGAGGATCGCGGCGGCCGGATTGGGCATCTTCGTCACTGCTCTCCTCGACGCGTCGCGAAGGGACGACGCGGTACGGGTCCTCGCTGCCCGAGGAGATCTCATGGACCTCAGCCTCAGGCGGTACGTCCCTCGAGGAGCTCTCATTCCCCGCCGAGGGATTGGCGCTCCCCAAGGCACCATCGACATCCGCATCCGACGTCGCGGGTGATTCCGTCGCCTCCTCTTCGCCATCGACCGGCGCCACCTGCGCCGCCACCTCTGGGTTGTTGTGGGGCCCTACCTGCCCCGCAGGCACCAGACCCCACTGGCTGAACTCTGGCATCGCCTCCAAGTACTCGAGGCGAGATTCTAGCGAGAACCTGTGGAGTGGCTCTGCAAAGTCATTCGCCGGCCTGGGGATGGACGGAGACGTGAAGAGGGTCTCCATGATGCCCTTCAGTACTTCCTTCGGGAAGAGGGCGGAATTCAGGCGCATGTTGTCTGCCGGACCAGAGTACATCCACATCGGCTTCGTGTGCACCTGGATGGGGGCGATGCGGCGTTTCACGAAGTCCTTGGCCACCATCTGGCCAGTGAGGCCAGAGCCACGAAGCTCCTCCAGACGCTGGACCAGGGGCGCGAGTGTCTCGCCCTCAAGAGGCTCGCTCGCCCAGCCCCTCCTCTTCGTCGGAGGCGCATCGGGTACCTCGAAGAAGGGACTCGTCCTCCCGGTGTTCACGAAGAACCACCGCTTGCGGAAATCCTCCAACTTCTTCGACACGTTGGTGACCGCATTTTCGCCATTCCACGCAATGGGGATATAGACATCGCCCATGCCATCGGTAATGCGGAAGGAGACGCACCCCGTCCGCTCGTTGTTCGCTGTGAATCGAAGCGCAAAGAAGCTGCGAAAGAAAGCAACCGAGGGCACAACTCCGGCGTACGCCTCGCAAAAGTAGGCAAAGATGGAGAAGCTGAGGATGGAGTTGGGATGGAGGTGGAGAATCTGGATCTGGTAGTGTTCCAGAATCGCCAAGAAGAAATCAGAGAAAGGAGGCACAAGCCCTGCGAATAGGGTGTGAAGGAAGATGGGGAAAAATGGGGGCGGAGGCTGTCGAGGGCGGCCGCCGGCTTGAGCTTCGTCACTCCCCACTCGTTGTGCTCGGAGGCCGCCATGTGGCGCACCTTGTCCAACTGCGCCTCCGTGTTCACACGGAACCCCGTCAGCGCTGGCTTGAGACCTCTGTCTTGCCCAGACGCGGCAGGCTCGCTCGCCTGCGCCACCGCTTTGCCCTTCTGGGAGCCGATGGCCTTCTTGGGCGACATTGCCGTGGAGAGGCGGAGAAGCGGAAGCTCGGAGAAGATGAAGTGGGAGGAAGGAGACGAAAGGGGAAGGCGCTGTGTAATGGGAACCGGCGCCGGACTCTGCCTTTATCGCCCCGGCGAACCGTTTCCCCAGACATGGTGGGACCCGCCACCACGCCCGTTACAGACAAGGAGATCGTGGCTTCGTAGGCGACCGCAGTTCGCCACGTGTCTCGGGCCGCGCAGGCTTCTTTGGGTCCACGACGCTTCGCCTACGTCTGCGGGGCTCCGGCGTGCACATCGCGGGCCCGGGGGCTACTGTCGGCCCAGTGGAAACCAGGGTACCATGGGCCGGCCTTCCACAGCCCTCGACATCCTGTCGAAGATTCTACTAAGGATCAGGCTCCTCAGCCTGGCGTCCCTCGCGAGGAACCTTTCCCTCGCGAGGGCTTCTCCATCGAGGAAATATCGCTAAGTCACAGCACGCCAGCCTCGCTACCCTCGCGAGGTGTCGGCGTACTCGAGGTCCCCGGCGAGGAGTTCCATCCTCGCGGGGTTCCTTCGGACGGAAGCAAGCTCTGTCTCTGCTGCAGAGGACACATGGCCTCTGCGCCCGCCGCAGAGTGACGCGCGCACCTGCGCGCCATGACGACCGCGCTGCAGTTGCCGTTCCGATGATTAAAGCGGTCAATAAAGCAGCGCCAAGGAAAGCAGACTACGAGACTTGCCATTTTGGTGATAAGGGGACCGTCTGCCGCTACGCTCCAAGTCGACGTCACCGCGGGGCACAGAATGGACCGCTGCAGCGCCAGCCCATCGTCCTGCATGGACGGTGGCTTTTCCTGCCAAGGACGGCAGCTTTCTGCCATGGACCGAGTCCATAGACAGCTCCGCGACCGTGCACCGTCCTCCTTCTCCACGCCATGTGGTAGTCCTTCCCGCCCAGCGAATTGGGGGAAGAGACCCGGGGCAGCTATAAAAGGAGGAGGTGTGCAACCTACGCGGGAGATCGATCCATTCTATACCCAGTCGACCACGTCGCAAGGAAGAAGAGCAAGTCTTCTTTCACCATAGCTCCTCCATAGCTACGCCTTGCCGTCGGCAAGCTCTTTTGTACTGTGACCTCTCCAAGCAGTGCTATACAACAAAGCAGGAAGTAGGGTCTTTACACCTCACGGTGGGCCTGAACCTGGGTAGAGGCCGTGTTTACTCTCTGCCGTGATGTCCCTCACCGAGCTCGACGAGCACCGTCGCCGAGGTAGCTGAGGGTTGTTTGATTGCGTGTTCAGCCCCCTATCGTACTTGGCATCAGTGAGACACACCCCTAGTTCCTGGGACTAGTCTCCGACACCTTCTTCTCCTCTCAATAATTACGTTCGTGCTGCGATTCTAAGTGTGATCATCATACCAAAGATCGAGTTGTGGGGCATATTTGTTCAGAGGTGTCATGGAATAGGTGAGTCGATCTACTCCTTTTATTTTAGCTTTACTAGGAGTGCAAAGACTCCACTGTGAAGTCCTTTTTCATTTTTCTTTATGAAGAAGCAGAGTACTTTTTTCTAGCAGGCCATCGTGGGCCAGTGGTAGGAGCCAGCAGTGGCTGCTCCTCCCCCCGAGTTCGAGCCCCCTTGGGCGTCGATTTTCGGGCATCTCTCTGTGCGGTATTGTTCGCAGGAACAATGCACGCTGTTATGTATGTTCATGAGGGCGCGCAGGCGCAGTGGCAGGGTTTGGCGCTGGCCTCCCTGGCCCTCCTCAGGGTTTTCCTAAGCCGGGCCCAACAAGCCTATTAAAAAAAAGAGTACTTTTTCCCCACATGCTGTAAACTGTCGGGGAAAATATGAATGAGCTAGACGTATGTATATTTTACATTGTGTAAACTGTAAACTAGCAAGGTGGCCAAATTATTGTTGAATCTGGAATGGGTTTTGGGGTGACTTGGCCCCAATTTCATGTGTGAAACGGAGGACGTACATAGGCATGCAGCTTTGAAACTCAGAGCAAATGCTAAATATCCAAAGTCTCAAGTCTTCCGGCAAGCTATAGTCAAGCCATTGAACAAGTGCTCCCCCATCCCATATGCGTGTGAAGCCATGCTCCTAGGGTAACTCTTTCCTTCCCTGTTATCTTGAAACCTTCCAATTTCAGACGTTTACTGTACGTAGCCACGTTGCGTGTACGTGTGCATGCTTACGAGTCAGGGCTCGTGCATGGAACCCACGTCAGTCGATCATCCTTGACATTTCCGATTCAAACCAATGAAACTTGGATCCATCATCCATGCCAGACGAACTCGTGGGAGTCATTCATTAGGATAAAATATACTCTCTCTGTTCCTAAATATAAGATTCTTAAATATAGGATGTTTTAGCTTTTATCCACATTCACATGTATCTAGATGTATGTGGATATATTTAATCTGTATGTACACTCATTTAGTTTTGCACTAGCCAACATGTAAACTAGATAGAAAATCTTACATTGTGGAACGGAGGGAGTACATTCAGTGGGACTCGTGTGGGAACACTTGTCCGTCCTGCTGTACTAGTCAGCCAGTACCCTAGTCAGCTGCTAATTAAGGCGTAGCATGTGCCCATTAGCCGGACCAAATCGCTCCAAAACATTGGTCACCATCGTTTCGTCGATCCTGCGAGTTGCACGAGTAAGTGCTGACCACTGCCCAAAGACAAAACTAGACTATATATATGGTGACAAAACATTGGTCACCAGAGTCACGTCGATCCTGCGAGTTGCACGAGTTGCACGAGTAAGTGCTGACCACTGCCCAAAGACAGTAAGAAAAAAAGAAGTGTAGAGGAAGATAAAACTGGAAGTCTTCGGTGAAATGCATGCGACTCTAATGTTCAACGGAGAACCGTCAGCTGCAGTTCTGCGGTTCTACTGGATGGGCATCACTAGGGGTTGCATTCTGACCCCTTTTTTTTCTCCTCGATCCCAATTTTCATTTCTGGGTTGCATGCTGACCTCATCGTGATATCAGGAGTGATGAGATCTAGTAGCATGTCATCTCGAGTTTTCATGAGCTTGTTCATGTACCCATGCATATGGACTATGGAGTTGGTGGCTAAAGATCAATCTATGAAGCACCGGAAAGTGCTCTAGATTCACCGAACTACATGTGTCAAGGCCGGAGATCCATCACAAGAATTTGCTAAACATTGGCATAAGATGCGCCACCTATGCAAATATATCCATCACACATCCAGATCGACACGTTAACACAACTCTTAATCTCTTACGAGGCTGCCGTCAAGTGGAGACAATGGATAGGACCTCCAAAATACAATTTTCTAGGACCTTTTTCCCTTTTCATGCATGTTGCATTCCCTGGCGATCATGGTGGGAGCGCGAGGACGCCCCCCTGTCACGAAACCGCCGCACCGCCGCCAACCTCTCCCTCCCCGGCCTCCCTCGCCGCCGTCGCTGCCGCCGGCGCCTGCCGTGGTGGCGGCGGCCCCCTGCTGCCAAAAAGGCCGTTGGGGGAGGTCCCTGTCCGCTCGCCTCGTCGTCGCGCCGACGGCCGGCCACCTCTGCTGGGGAGCGGAGGTCGTATCGCCGGCGCATGGAAGCTAGGGCGGCGGCCCTGGAACTGGCGGAGTTGCCAGCCGTGGTGGCTGCTCGGGCGGCGCCATGGTCGCGACATGCCAGCGTATCGGGCCGTGCGTGCTAGATCTGGGCCCGGGCGGGCCCGATCTGGGCCTGACGGGTCCGAGCTGCAGTCGCGCTCGTGTACAAGGTCGTCGTCGTGCGTCGAGCATCGAGTTCTGCGGGTCCGCGGGTTTTGCTCGCTCGGCCGCCTCGCTCCATACGCACGGGTCGCTGTCGTCGTAGTGACCAAATTTATTTTCCCCACCTCATAGGACTACCAGGTAGCTCGCTCGCGTTTCTCCTAAAGTGACCTATAGAAAGGGAATCCTTCTCGTAGTTATACCCGTCAGGCTTTTGCCGCTGCATCTCTCCCAATTCTCTCCGAAATCACTATTCACTAAAAAGGCAATCCTATCAAGTGCCTGCTCCTAGGCACTCTCCCGTGTCATGTGTTGTGTTCTCCTGTTCTAAAATGTTCAAAAAAAAAAAACATTGTGTTGTGTTCTCCTTACATGTCAGCTCCCTACTCTCCATTTCTCACAAGTACTGTAGAAGAGAAGTGAGATGAGATGAGATGAGATGAGATGAGAGAGGAGGATACATGAGTGTGGAGGACTACGATTTTGCATTTATTTTTGAGAAACAAAAAAACTTTTGAACCGAGCGTCCAAATTGTGAGTGGTTTTAACCGTTGTGTTCATCGCGTCGAGATATTAAAAATTAGATCCCATGTTGGCTAGAAACCTGTCACATCTAGATCTACAGAAAAACCATCGCATACACGCTTTGTGAGCCGCAGTACGTAGTTGTCCCCTGCACACGACGAAACCATCTATGTCGTTATCGAGCATCGACTGGGGACGCGCCCCTTGCCTTGCAGGTCCCAAATCGGCCACCTCGTAGATACCATGCCCGCGGGGAAGGCAAGCCGCCCACCGCGAGCCTTCCACCACGTGCCAAAATAGATCACCGTCCTTATTGACCGACCTCGTCGCCATCATCGAAACTAGTCGAAGCCACGGAAAATCCACTCCAATCCACAGAAACTTCTCTTCCACTCGGGGCACACGAACAAATATGAGAGGAGGAGACGGACTTGGGGGAGGGCGTATGAACATTCGTAGTGCCAAAATAGATCACTGCCTGTATTGACAGACGCCGTCGCCATCATCGAAACCAGTCAAAACCATAGAAATCGACTCCAATCCACACAAACTTCTATTCCACTCACGGCACACGAATAAATATTAGAGGAGGAGACAGACTCGGGGAGTGGATAGGAGGGGGCGTATGAACATTCGTAGTGCCAAAATAGATCACCGTCCTTTCTCGTCGTGAAGCATTCGAGAAGCGACGACTAAAGGTGGACTGTGCCACTTTCTCGTCCATAGACTTTCCCCCCGGATAGCGCCATCCTAGCGACGTCTCGTATTCTGAATGTTGAAAACGCTGCAGCAGCTTCGTTTTGACTGTATTCTGTAGGAATTCGTGATCAATAAGCCGTCTACCCCTCGAGATTCAAAACCCGTCGCCCGTCGACGAATCAATAAGCCACATGTAATGCTCTCTGGTAACGACATCTATCTGCAT
Source organism: Poa pratensis (assembly GCA_947311845.1). Lineage (NCBI taxonomy): Eukaryota > Viridiplantae > Streptophyta > Magnoliopsida > Poales > Poaceae > Poa > Poa pratensis. The sequence continues at coordinate 131,443,314 of CAMZMU010000085.1, read as the reverse complement.
AACGACGTCTACCCCTCGAGATTCAAAACCCGTCGCACGTCGACGAACTCGAACGCATCCGGCCAGCCGGTACCGGATCAAATGTAATGTCACCACAAAGTGCAATATCTGCCGGATGGTGCCCAAAACTAATTTCAATCATCAGCACACTCAGGACATCTTATGCATGCACTGGCTAGTGGACGGCTGGTAATGCATGCAGTACAGGCAGCATGCAGCTAGCATTCCTCGGCGTGTGATCGGTGGCCAACCCATGATCGATTGCGGTTCTGCAAAGGGCGGTCCTAATCTTTTTCACCACAACTAAATCGGCACATGTTGCTCTGATCTGAGATGGTTTGTGTCGATCGAAAAGTCCATTGGGGGGGGGGGGGGGGGGGGGGGGGGGGGGGGGGTGCATATGCAATTAATGCATATCCCTGATTTGGTGAGATGATGTGGTTTATTCTCCCACTTATGATTGACCTTCTTCTCCTTCAATAATCACGTTCGTCCTGCGAATCTAAGTGATTTTTTCAGAGTTATTAGGGAATTATAGCCGAGTTTACTCTTTCTTAGCTCTATAGTGTTGGCCTTTTCAGGAAGGAGTGCAAGGACTCCACCGAAGATCGATTTTTTTCTCTTTATGATAGAATAGGACGCACGTATACAGTGCATTGGTGTAAATTGAAAAAACTAGTATGCATGGTGGCCAAATTATTATTGGTTCTGGATTGGGTTTTGGGGTGACTTGGCCCCAGTTTCATGTGTGCACTACTAGAAAATTGCTCGCCGCCGAGTGGTCTCGGCTTCGCCGAGCGCAAAATGTCGGGGCCACTCGGCGAAGACGGCCAACGCCGGCACAGCTCGCAGGACACTCGGCGACGCCGCGTTCTCTCGGCAAAACATAACGTCGCCGGGACACGGTCGAAACAGCACTCGGCGAAGCGCGAACCATCGGCAACGACCACAAAAGCTCTCGGCGAAGAGCAGGTCTCGGCGAACTGGACGACCACGTGGCGCCTGTCGTTGGGTCCCACCTTGCGCGGGCGATGCGTGCATTTCGCCGAGTCTCCTACCCGTCGAAGAGGTGACTGGAAAAAAAAATTTGGGCGCTGCTTTTCTTCGCCGAGTGTCATACCCGGCGAAGAACTGGAGGGAAAAAAATTTCTTTCGCGCGCAAAAAGATTCCTCTTTGCCGAGTTTGTCGGTGGAGGGCACTCGGCGAAGGCATGGGCGGGAACGAATATTTCATTCCGCGCCAAATCTTCGCCGGGTTGACTCCTTCGCCGGGAGCCGTCGTCGGCAAACTTTGTGGGCGGGAAGGCAAACTTTGTGGGCGGGAATGAAATTTTCATTCCGCGCCAGTTCTTCGCCGGGCATCTGTCTTCGCCGGGATCTTGTCTCGGCCAACCTGGTGGGCGGGAACGAATATTTCTTTCCGCGCCAATTCTTCGCCGGGTGTCTATGTTCGCCGGGTGTCACTCGCGGTGAAATGGAGATGTTTTGGAGCCAGCTTCCCAACCCTAACGACGCCTATAAATACCACACCTCTACACCAGCTTACTCACTCATTCCAGCTTCTTCTCAAACACAAAACATTCGGGTTCCCTAGCTACGTCCTACAGTGAATGCAACGACATTCGACCGTGAATCACTGTAGGGATGTAGCTAGGGGAAACCGTGTGTTTTGTTTCCAGGTTACTCACTCATATATTGTATCTTGTGCTTAGACACAAAACATTCAGGTTCCCTAGCTATGCCCGACACTGAATGCAGCGACATTCGACCGTGAATCAGTGTCGGGCTGTAGCTAGGAGAAACCGTGTGTTTTGTTCAGCTATATTTAGGTTTTCAACACAACTAGTTTTTTATCCGGATTATTTCGTGGCGTCCAACACAAGTCATCCGGATTCCCGAGCTCAGTCGCACACTGCATGTGATATCGCAGCCAGTGTGCGACTGTAGCTCGGAGAAACCGTTTGATTTGTTCATCGATGTGTTTAGTCGCACGTTATTTTGTTCTTTATTATACGACCTGTAAAATTTTTGGGTGGTAAAATTTGATCCCAGGTTACTCACTCATATATTCTACCAGATTACTTATTCAGATGGTAAAGATCATTAGTTGGAAATGCAGAGATAAATAATACATTTTACACGATCGTCGTCGTAGCTAGACCAGCATTAGGGAATGACAACAATCTTGGGTACATAGATGAACCATTTGTCCTAAGAAATGATGTGGCTCAGGTTAGTTATACTCCTGCCTAGGCCTATAATACTCGTGCTCATAGTCGTCGAAGTCGCCGCCATCGTCGTCGCTGTCGTCGGGCGGGGGCGGCGCTCGCCTGGACTGAAACTGAGGGTAGCTCAAGCGGGGGTTATCGCCGGCCGTGATGTAGTCCATGACTCTCTGGAGTGTCCGGCCGGCCCACCACAGCCGACGGCCGGCCTCGTTGAAGTTCGAAGGAGGCGGGCCGTTCTCCTCGTACCTGGCGAGCGCGCTCTCACGCCGATTGATGAAGAAGGCGTCCCAAGTCGGGCGGTAGTTGGGATTCTAGCGGGGATCCATCCGCTGCTCCGGAGTGAGCTCGAGGTAGTAGTGGTTCGTGATGGCCGCCCGGCGCGCCAAACCTTGAGGGACAGGAGGGACCGGCACGCCTCCGGTGCTCAGCCACCAGCCAGCGGGGACGTCGTAGCCGGGTGGGCAGGGGTAGTTCGAGGCGCAAAGCGCCTCCGCCTCCGAGTAGGTTAGAGTGGGTACGGTGGAAGCCATGGGAGAGTGATGAGGTTGCAGATATGAGTTTAGATGTGCTATGCCAATGGAGGCCATGACTACATATATATAGTGAGAAATGGCGGATGCGAGCTGTAGTATGCCCAATCAGGAAGAAGCACAAGGATCGTGTGTTTCCTTCGTGCGCTTGTGAGCCGTTGGATCAGCGGTGTGTTTCTTTCGAGCGCTGGTGAGCCGTTTGATTCGGAAGAAGCACACGGATCGTGTGTTTCCTTCGAGCGCTCATGAGCCGTTGGATCAGCGGTGTGTTTCTTTCGAGCGATGCTGAGCCCCTGGATCAGGAAGAAGCACACGGATCGTGTGTTTCCTTCGTGCGCTTGTGAGCCGTTGGATCAGCGGTGTGTTTCTTTCGAGCGCTGGTGAGCCGTTTGATTCGGAAGAAGCACACGGATCGTGTGTTTCCTTCGAGCGCTCATGAGCCGTTGGATCAGCGGTGTGTTTCTTTCGAGCGATGCTGAGCCCCTGGATCAGGAAGAAGCACATGGATCGTGTGTGTTTCCTTCGTGCGCTTGTGAGCCGTAGGATCAGCGGTGTGTTTTGTTCTATCAAGAAATCCTTCAGTCTAGGCCGAGCCGAAAGCAGACAATCATGGTACTATAAAACCCAGTCGAAGGTAGGCATGGTACTCACTTGATCGCAAGCATGGTGTGTATTGGTCCTTGCGAGAAGTGTGTGTCCGGATTTCACATTTCCGCATCCGAGCATCTCGCCAGGCTTTCGAGCAATTTGAAGGTAGATGGTAGGGTAGTTCCAATTGAAGAAATTTTGGACACTGAGAGTCATCTCGCTTTGCTCGGGGCGAAGCTATGCCGCGATGGGTTTCCGTATAGGACCCCGCTCCAAATTCGTGCAGAAATGCTCAGGCTTGCAGATATTTTGACAGGAAAGTTACGAATAGTCCGTTCTACCGAACTGAAGCTGACTGTGTTTCGTACGGTCGTTCCTGTCTCTGGGTAGTTGACAGCGACGATGACGACGATTTCATGCCGTCCAAGGGCAAAGGCAAGGAGGCTGAAGCTTCGTCCAAGGGCAAAGGCAAGGAGGCAAAATCTTCGTCCAAGGGCAAAGGAGGCTGAAGCTTCGTCCAAGGGCAAATGCAAGGAGGCTGAGTCTTTGTTTTACTTGTGTTGTATCATAATTTCAAGTTGTACCTTAATTTGTTCTATCCAGTATTTAGAACTACTGAAGTTGTAACGTAGATCTCTAGTTGTATGACATATCGAGACTCCGAGGTGTGACCGGCTTCACAAACCCCACTTATCCCCCTGGAAGGTTATGCTCTTCTATGCGGAAACCCCCGTTTTGGGTGCGACAGAGGGAACCATGTCATAAGATGAGCCCAAATCATGTTAGTTATGTTCACATGTCCCACCCAAACACAACCAAGTATAAAAGTCCTTGGAGCTACCCCCTTTCGACGCCCGTCGAAGGGGTAGACGACACTGTCGAGTTCTGGTCTACTTTGGGGGGGTTTCGATGGAACCGGGGGCTTCGGGGTGTCGGAACCTCACCAAAACATGGGTGGTGCCCTAATATATGCATTAGGTTGTGGTGGTAGGTTGATATAGACATATCGAGACTCCGAGGTGTGACCGGCTTCACAAACCCCACTTATCCCCCTCGAAGGTTATGCTCTTCTATGCGGAAACCCCCGTTTCGGGTGCGACGGAGGGAACCATGTCATAATATGAGCCCAAATCATGTTAGTTATGTTCACATGGCCCACCCAAAGACAACCAAGTATAAAAGTCCTTGGAGCTACCCCCTTTCGACGCCCGTCGAAGGGGTAGACGACACTGTCGAGTTCTGGTCTACTTTGGGGGGGTTTCGACGGAACCGGGGGCTTCGGGGTGTCGGAACCTCACCAAAACAGAGGTGGTGCCCTAATATATGCATTAGGTTGTGGTGGTAGGTTGATATAGACATATCGAGACTCCGAGGTGTGACGGGCTTCACAAACCCCACTTATCCCCCTCGAAGGTTATGCTCTTCTATGCGGAAACCCCCGTTTCGGGTGCGACGGAGGGAACCATGTCATAAGATGAGCCCAAATCATGTTAGTTATGTGCGACGGAGGGAACCATGTCATAAGATGAGCCCAAACCATGTCATAATATTTACCATGTCATAAGATGAGCCCAAATCATGTTAATCTATTATATAATTAAAACACAGGACAACCAACGGTGAAGATTAGCCAGACATAATCAAGTCACAAACAACGGCCAAGATTTTCTTTTCGTAACGTCTGGCCGGTGTCGATTTTCATACGTGCATATACAGTGTCCATCTTCCCCACGTCTCCCACTTGAAATCGCATAAGGAAAGTCCATCTTCCCCACGTCTCCCTCTTGAAATCGTGGAAGGAAAGAACACCCATGTACATCAATAAATGATCCACGTACAGGACTCCCCATCGCACTGGAGTAGGAAAGATCTCCCAGACCTCATGTACAATCCATCCAGAAATCGTCTAGCACAGTCGATCCATACATACGATCGCTCCACGGCATGGCCGGTCCGCTTCTCTTCCTGATGTCGCCCTCTCAGCCGCCACAAGACCACGACATACCTAGCCCCAATTCTCCCCTGCCTAACAAGGTTACCAAGCTGAATGCCATGGCGGCATGGGCTGCCTCCGATCGTCCACGACATCTTCGACGGTTGTTATTACGTAATCTGAACGTGGATGAATTCAAGTGCTCCATTACAGGTTCGTGGATTCCAACTTGCGTCTTCTACTGCCTTCGACGGTTGTTACGTAATCTGAACGTGGATGAATTCAAGTGATCCATTACAGGTTCGTGGATTCCAAATTGCGTCTTCTACTGCCGGCGATGATGAGGATCAGATCGATCAATGCTGTCGGCCGTGACGACGATTAGATCGATCAATTTTGCCGTCCATGAGATTCGTGGATTCCAACTTGCGTCTTCTACTGCTGGCGATGACGAGGATCAGATTGATCAATGCCGCCGGCCGTGACGACGATCAGATCGATCAATTTTGACGGCCATGACGACGATCAGATTGATACACGACATGGCGGCAGTGTCAGGGTTCTAGCCGTGAGACCGTGCTCACAGAAGGCGTCGCTCACGTACAGTGATGGGCTGATTGATCCTATCAGAGTGTGGCGTTCAGGCTGGAGGTTACGTCGGTGATCCATCGTGGTGTATCCAATGAAGCGGTGTTGATCGCTTGATGCCGGCAGCCATCACAAGCAAAGAAATAGCTGACTCACGTACAGATTATGGACATATGCATAAGCACGGAGGCGAGTTTGCTAGAAGAAGTTTTGCGGCCGGCCGGTGTGCCTTCCAATCTTGCCGACAAGCCGTTGGGCGTGCAGCATATGCATATGCACGGTAGATGTTGACTTGAATGGAATCACGTGTTCAAGAAAAATCAGTGTTCAACTCTAAGCGGAGATGAAATCTGTGTCCTCATCGCTCTTATGTTCATCTTTCAGACTTTGGCGGACTGCAGTTCTGCTGAGACAAGCCGCAAGGGATCATCGCGTAGCTACCACCTGGGTCTGAGATGAGCTATCCGGTTAATGACCTGCTGATGTTGCAGTCCAGTCGCCCATGATTCATGCCGCGCTTACAGATTGGCCTCAGAAGACGAGGCGTTCTCCATCATCCATGCTAATTGATGCTACGAACTGCAACACTGTCGCATGCATGTCTTTCATGTTCTACATCCTGAATTTGTTGCCATAGATGATTGGACTCCTCGGTACACAGATGTTGCAGATCTTCAAGCTAAAGTATACTGTGGTTTATTAGTGGATCAATTAAACTTCAGTCTATAAATTGTGCTACATGAGAGTACAAAATACATGAGGAAACATCAAAGCGAGGTAATCTCCTTTCTCATCTCTAAATTTATACTGATGATGAAGTATAGGAAGCAGAAATATTGGTAGACGGACAGTTCTTTGCACTTGGAAGATCTGACTCTTACTCTTTAAGCACTATGAGATCGTTGAGTATATCTATAGAAGACCAGCTTTAGAATTATGTGTATTCTGATTCCTTAAGGACCTCATGGTTGCTGTTTTTAGCCAAATGAAATTAAACATCAAGCTGATTATCATAACTATTATGGTTGTACAAATATCTTATCAGCAGAGAAAATACATTATCCGGGTGATTACACAATTAAGATAATGATTTTGATTGTCAATTTTACCGACAGATCATATGGTGTTTCAATGAAATTTGAAGTTTCAGGACCACATTGATCAAAACTATGATTCTGGGAGTCTCGGCATCATGATAGGCAAGATATATTGTTGTCATAGTTGTCATTTCTTTTAAGCACAGGGGATATTGTGCTGAGCGGCAACGGTGAAAATTGATGGTCTTAATAGGTAAGAAGTAGTAGTTCTTGAAATATTTTTTTGATTGCACATGCGATTGGTGAGGTAATCAGCTCAAGTAAGTTTTTGGTGTACCACGCAGGCTCAAGTATGCAGCTATTAGAGAAAATCCTCTTATTTGTATGTTTCTTTGTGCATCTCTACTGAAATATCACCATAATATTTTCTGAATTTATTTACAGTGGAAAATTGTAATACGCTATTGATCATTTCACCCACCTAGAGACATGTGTAAGCTCTGGGCCAGCTGCTGCGGATATCGCGTGAAACAATAATCAATTCAGGATTTAGGCAAAGGCGTGCCACTGAAGAGATCGTTAAATGGTCATTTTGTGAAGAAATTGTAATTTAAAATTAATAGTTGGATTTATATATGCTTAACATTCTGTTATGTACCAATATTTATTTGTTGCTGATATATATTAACATGCATCGGTAGGACAATATACAAAACATGGTCAAAAATAATTAGGACATATTGTTTGAAGGAGCAAATGATGCTTGATCACTGGTGGAGTTCATCGAGGTTGGAAGTAGCACAAAAGTGGCAAACAAGAATTAATCTAAGACCACTCACAGGAGGTACACATGAAAGCCTTTAAGAACAATAGTCTGGTCTCCATAATGCGTGAATGTGTCTAACCTAGCTATTTTATTAGAAATGAGGAAGTACAACATATTTTTGGTTGCACAAGAAAAGTAGTAAGCAACGTACAGTGTTAAGTTTTCTATTAGGACGCTTCAATAAATATTACATCGTATCCAGTCGATACAATACACTGAGCCTTGGAAGGATGAACACGCTATATAATGTGTGAGAGACATCGATGCTGAATTTGTAAAGAAAAATGTGGGGGGTGTGACAGATAACATAGATACGCTGCGGAAACTGCGATATTACGAAGCTACTATAGCTGATGTGCATGATATGTATCCAGGTTAATGTATCCAGCTACTACAAAATCAATATTTATTAATGTTGCATGACATGGAAAAATCACTCAACCAGCACCGAGACTCATTTGATTGCTGGATTTTGAAACAATAAAAAATAATGGTGCAGCCAACTTCTGCATAAGAAAACTTCGAAGCCTAAACAATGATTTGGATGTATTCCGGTTTTCCATTTTTAACATGTACAAATATTATACGCCGTAGATTGGAATATAGAAGCAATTGGCAGCTCAATAAGCCGAGTATACAAATTCAATCATATATTTTCGTCGATTTTAAATAGTTATCTAATATAGTATCCAGAATAAAATTATACATTTGATATGAATATATCTGAGTTATATCAATGCTAGCCGCGCAGTCGCGCGGGCCACACAGCTAGTTATAAAAGAAATAACAGGGAAAAATATAATTTTAAAAGGGTCTTCGCCGAGAGCTTTACTCGGCGAACAGGCCTACTCGGCGAACATTTGGTATTCGCCGAGTAAAGTGCCCGGCGAAGCCTATACTCGGCGAAGATATGGCGGGGACTAAGGAAAATTTCGGCCCAATCGGGCCGAAAAATCCCCAAATCCCCCCGCGCCTTCTTCTTCTCCACGAACCCGCCCCCGCCGCCGCCAGCCGCCGCCCGCCGCCACCACCCCCACCCCCGCCGCCTGCTCCCTCTCAGCTGCCGCCGCCACCTCTCCCCGACCGCCGCCACCCCCCACCGCAGGAAATCCCAGGCCGCCGCCACGCCCCCTGCCCCCACGCGCGCAAACCCTAGGCGCCACCGCGGCCGGAGCAATGGGGGGAGGGTCGGGCTAGCTGCGTGGCCGGCCTCCACCGCGAGCGCGTGCGGTTCCCCGTCGCCACCACCCCCGGCTGCTCTTCACCCCGCTGCCTCCTTCAGCCCGCTGCCGCAGCCGGCTGCTGCTCTTCCCCAACACCGACGGCGGCTGCTGCTCTTCCCCAACACCGATGGCGGCTCCTGCTCTTCCATGACTGATGTAAGCTCTTGCGTATATATTTTTCTGAAACTGTTGGTGTGCTATGATCTAGTGACCATGGAGAAATTCCTTGCTGTGAAGTTGCATGTGTGCTAGTGTTCAAGTGTGTAGTTCATTCGCATGGACAAATTCCAGTGGTTGAATGTGGTTGCATATACTTGATCTGGTTCTATGGTATGCAGACCGAAACAGACTTGTAGCTACCCTAAAACTGAAACTGAAACAGACTTGCAGGCTACTCTGAGACTGAAGCAGAGTTATACATTGCTATGTTTATACAAGTTTCAGTAATTTGCTGACCATTGCCCACAATCAGATAATACTCATGGACGGTAGTGATTTCCTTTTTGAGCATTTATCTTTTTGACATTACGATAATACTCATGGATGGATGGCCATGTTCGCCGAGAGGGATGCTCGGCGAACATGCACCAAGTGGCCACCTGGGACGCACGTCGCCGAGCAGAGGGGCACTCGGCGAAGCGTCCAACACTAGGCGAAGGTCGGCGCGATGCACTCGGCGAAGAACACGCACGGCGACGAGGTTTGGCAGGCACTCGGCGAAGAGCGCTCCCGGCGACCTCGTGTGCACGGCACTCAGCGAAGCGGCAACACGGCGACGTTGGGCACAGCGAATACGTTCGCCGGCACCCGCTTGGGGCACACGTGGCGCCTTCTCGTCGTTCCATCTTCGCCGAGTGTCGTCGCGTATATACCCGGCGAAGTTATGACACATCTCTGACGCCCATCTGACAAGGGACGATGGCGATGTGCTTTTCTTCGCCGGGTGTCGGACAAATACACTCAGCGAAGAGGTCGCCGAGCATCCTCGATAAAAAGCACCCGGCGAAGGGGCGTCGCCGAGGCGATGTTCGCCGAGATGGCGCCGCCGAGAGCCGCTCTCGGCGAAGGTGTCGCCGAGGCCAATGTCGGCTGTCGCCGGGTGTTTTCCCCACCCGGCGAATGGCGTTTTTCTAGTAGTGGTGAAACGGAGGACGTACACATGCATGCACTTTGAAACTCAGATATGTCAAAAAAAAAACTTTGAAACTCAGAACAAATGCGCTATATCCAAAGTCTCAAGTCTTCCGGCAAGTTACAGCCAAGCCATTGAACAAGTGCTCTCCCATATGGTGCTCTAGTTTAAGTATATGTCCTATGCGTGTGAAGCCATGCTCCTTCTAGTGCAACTCTTTCCGTTCCTGTTATCTTCAGTTGTTGACACCTTCCAATTTCAAATGTTTACTGTAGCCATATTGCGTGTACGTGTGCATGCTTACCAGTGGGGGCTCGTGCATGGAACCCACGTCAGTCGATCATCCTTGACATTTCCGATTCAAACCAATGAAACTTGGCTAATTTTTTTTAAATAATACACGAGAATTAATTAATTCTGGAAATATTACGCAATTTTTTTTTTCAAAAATAGAATCCAGTCGGCGTTGCCGAAGCCGACAGGAGCTAATCGGTTTCGGCGAAGCCGAGTAGCCCTTGTCGTCGTTGGCGACACCGACAGGGCCCTCCATGCATGCATGCAGCTGTATGCAGTACGAGCAAGGTCGTACTCGGTGTTGGCGACGCCGATAAGCTCGTAGTCGTCTTTGGCGACGACGATTAGCTATCATTCCTCGCCGACGCTGCCGGCTTTTATTCCGCCGTGCATGCAACTCCTGATCCGAATTTGTTTCGCGCTCCCGGCTTTTATTCCGCCCTTCCTCTCCCGCCATATTTCTCCCGCCATAGTTCTCGCGCCATTTTGTTCCCGCCTTTTTTCTCCCGCCATTTTTCTCCCGCTCTTCTTCTCCCGGGTGAGCCTATATATATACCCCAGTAGATTTGGTGATGGAGGAGGGGTGTGGTGCGTGGTTATTTCCTCAGTCGGATAGGAACGATGTCTGGTAGTTTGGGTCCTAGTTCGGAGCATAGGTCGTGGTGTGTTTTGTATCACGCCGCAATATGGACTGAAGGTAGTATTAGGGAGGGTAGGCCGAAGAGCTGTTATAGGGAGCTAATTCGTGAGTGGGGCAACATTCGTGAGGTGGGAGAAATTATAGCCAAAAAAACAAAATCCAGATGACCCCTGAAGAGAAGGGTGCGCGTGCTGCGAGATGCTCTGCCGCTCCTTGTCGGCATCGCCGAAGCCGACAGGGCCCGCCTTATCGGCGTGGGCGACGACGACTGGCCGCTCCGTCGGTGGCGACGTGACGCGTGCATGGCCCATGCACGACTCAGCTTGTCGGCTTCGCCGAAAACGACAACCACCCGTACTCGTCTTTGCTAAAGACGATCAGCGCGTACTCGGCTTCGCCGAAACCGATTAGCTCCTGTCGGCTTCGGCAACGCCGACTGGATTCTATTTTTGAAAATAAATAAATTTTGCGTAATATTTCCAGAATTAATTAATTTTCGTGTATTATTTAAAAAAAATTAGCTGAAACTTGGATCCATCATCCATGCCAGACGAACTCGTGGGAGTCATTCATTAGGATAAAATATACTCTCTCTGTTCCTAAATATAAGATTCTTAAATATAAGATGTTTTATCTTTTGTCCACATTCACATGTATCTAGATGTATGTGGATATATTTTAATCTGTATGTACACTCATTTAGATTTGCACTAGCCAATATGTGAACTAGATAGAAAATCTTACATTGTGGAACGGAGGGAGTACATTCAGTGGGACTCGTGTGGGAACACTTGTCCGTCCTGCTGTACTAGTAAGCCAGTACCCTAGTCAGCTGCTAATTAAGGCGTAGCATGTGCCCATTAGCCGGACCAAATCGCTCCAAAACATTGGTCGCCAGAGTCACGTCGATCCTGCGAGTTGCACGAGTAAGTGCTGACCACTGCCCAAAGACAAAACTAGACTATATATATGGTGACAAAACATTGGTCACCAGAGTCACGTCGATCCTGCGAGTTGCACGAGTTGCACGAGTAAGTGCTGACCACTGCCCAAAGACAGTAAGAAAAAAAGAAGTGTAGAGGAAGATAAAACTGGAAGTCTTCGGTGAAATGCATGCGACTCTAATGTTCAACGGAGAACCGTCAGCTGCAGTTCTGCGGTTCAACTCCGTGCGTGAGAATGACAGGAGACACTATTCATACTTCCACACTACTGGATGGGCATCACATCACTAGGGGTTGCATTCTGACCCCTTTTTTTCTCCTCGATCCCAATTTTCATTTCTGGGTTGCATGCTGACCTCATCGTGATATCAGGAGTGATGAGATCTAGTAGCATGTCATGTCGAGTTTTCATGACCTTGTTCATGTCGATATGTCAGGGCTTGTTACCCATGCATATGGACTATGGAGTTGGTGGCTAAAGATCAATCTATGAAGCACCGGAAAGAGCTCTAGATTCACCGAACTATATCTTGTAGTTGCGATTACTTACCGATATTTCATCTTAGGATGATTCTATCGGGTTGGTTTGGGTTGACTAATTGGATAAACAATACTAAGAGTAAGTTGTGCTTGGGAGAGGAGAATTGGGGACTGCCCTAGGAGATTTGTTACCAATTGAATCTTACTGAGTTGCTACTTGCTAGTTATCTTTGATTTGAGAGTTTTCCCCTCTTTGTGTTCTTGAGTTCATCACTTGTTCTTCGTGATCATCGTTTCCTTCACACAAATCCGTGAAAATCGGGACCAACCCAGCTACATGTGTCAAGGCCGGAGATCCATCACAAGAATTTGCTAAATATTATCATAAGATGCGCCACCTATGCAAATATATCAATCACACATCCAGATCGACACGTTAACACAACTCTTAATCTCTTACGAGGCTGCTGTCAAGTGGAGACAATGGATAGGACCTCCAAAATACAATTTTCTAGGACATTTTTCCCTTTTCATGCATGTTGCATTCCCTGGCGATCATGGTGAGAGCGCGAGGACACCCCCCTGTCATGAAACCGCCGCACCGCCGCCAACCTCTCCCTCCCCGGCCTCCCTCACCGCCGCTGCCGCCGGCACCTGCCGTGGTGGCGGCGGCCCCCCTGTTGCCAAAAAGGCCGTTGGGGGATGTCCCTGTCCGCTCGCCTCGTCGTCGCGCCGACGGCCGGCACATGGAGGCTAGGGCAGCGGCCCTGGAACTGGCGGAGTTGCCAGCCGTGGTGGCTGCTCGGGCGGCGCCATGGTCGCGACATGTCAGCGTGTCGGGCCGCGCGGGCTAGATCTAGGCCCAGGCGGGCCTGACGGGTCCGAGCTGCAGTCGCGCTCGTGTACAAGGTCGTCGTCGTGCGTCAAGCGTCGAGTTCTGCGGGTCAGTGGCGATGCAGGAGGCTGCTCTCGCGCCGGCAAGCTCCGGGTCGGCTGGCGAGGTGGGCTCCTACCTTGGCCTCCCAGGATTTGGCCTGGCCAGGGATCCAGACCCTGGCCGGCGGGGTGAGCTGCGGGCAGAGCGGCAGAGCATCGGGAACCAGATCCCAATTGGTTTTTCGACATCGAGATCTTCGGCTTCTCAGCAGGTGGTCGGCGACAGAGCCATGCCACTCGGCTTGCTTCCCCCTGGTCCAAGCTCTCGGGCTTGAAGGTCGAGATCGTTTTCTCCAGGTGAAAACCTCGCAATTAGGTGCCGACGGCGGCGTCGCCCTAGGGCGTCGTTCCCCTTCTTGAATGCGCCGTTCGGGAGCTACGATCCTCTACCGACACGAGTGCTACAAGGCTCTCCAGGTGAAAACCTAAGCTCCTCTGGAGCGGGCGGCGGCGGCGTACACGTACACGTCGCTACCTCCTTGGAGGCTCCGCCTTGGAGTGTCTTATCCCTCATCGAGCTTCGGGTTCGTAGCGGTCATGCAGGGTGGCTCTGAGGTCCGGGCAGTGGATGCCGGGGAGGCGGCCCCGGACGGTGGACGTGCGCCGAGGCGGTGGCCACGGGAGGCATTGCGACCATGGCTCTACGTGGTAGGGTCGTGGTTCTGCATCGCACGGGCGCCGATTCAGTGCCACAAGGGTGGCTGGCTCGTTGCCCTGTTTTTTCTTTTTCTTTCTATTTTCTGTTCGCCTCCGGACGTAATTTCGCCCGGGGTGACATCTGTGGATGGTTGTGTACAAGTTTCCCCTGCTAATACACGAGAGCCAGCAATTGCTAGAACTTTCGGAAAAAAAATGGTGGGAGCGCGAGCCTGCAGTAAACGTGGCGGCCACCCGCTGGGCCGGCGCCCCAGGGGAGAATCCAGAAGCATGCTGCAGGATCCTGTCTTAATCTAGACCACGAATCGCAAATTGCAAAGTTTTTGAGTTGCTCGGAGACACGGCTAGTCATGGGTGTAAAATATACAAAGATCTTTGCCGTGGTTGTAAGAACAAAATCTTTGCCATATGTTTATAGTGGCAAGTGGTGACGTTGACTTCTTATGAAAAGAGCTGTAAATTGTAAAAAGCCGAACCATTAAATTAATGGCTTGGCGTAGCGTTGTGAATATTTTCGGCCATCTAGTAAACACATCGAACCAGTAAATTAATGGCTCGAACAAGTAAAATTTATCGAGGGTTTTTGTAGAATTTCATTAATGGCCAGCCATCAGATATGTTCTACCTTATACCCACCACGTAGCGTTGCGAATATTTTCGACAAGTTTAAGCTTCTTATTAGAGTGGGAGCGATTGTCATTATTTGGTCGCTATGGCTATGTAGAAATGACAAGGTTTTTAATGATAAAAATGCTTTTGTTATTCAGTTTATCTACCGATGCACAGCTACGCTCCGTTCATGATCGCCCCTACAGCGTGTGGAGCATCGGGGCCTATTCTTGGAGGTGTCTTCGCGGTTGGAGTCTGTAGCGAAGTGGTTTTTTTCCCAGCATGGATGACAACATAATCTCCGGATCTGCCCTCCAGCAGCATAGGCGCTTTTACAATTTCTCATTATGATAGTTATGAGACTTGTCAACTTATTGGGGCTGTGTGCATCCTAACTATGCAGAGGCCGGGTGTAATACTTAAAACTCTTTAACTAATAAAGATCCCTTTATCAAAAAAAATTGCTTGGCTAGGTGACGTCTAAATTTTTATTAAAGTTCAAATGGTTTTTGTACCCGATCAATTATGTTACTTTTAAGGTGTTATTTCAATGGATTAAAATAGGCCAGGGTAAGGGTTTCACATACAATTGTGCACACATGTTATGGGATAAGAAAGATAATATTAAGCACTATTAGTGAAAAATGTACATATGTTAACAGGAATGTATGAGGACATGCAATGCTTACTCGGACACCATACCCTACTTCTGCAGCACTATAGATTCAATTGTCCAACCCTCGGTCCTATTCTGTCGAGCGGGGATATCTTGGTTATTAAGATAAACATAGTAGAGTAGTAGGTTATGTGACGTCATTGTCGTTATTCACCGGAGATTTGCTTCCAGCTATTGTACTCATCTTCATCTCACTAGGTTTCACGCATAGGCTTGCGATTTCCTTTGCTCTTACACCTCTACCTTGATCAATCTACAATTTTGGTACCTAATAAGTCTTAGGAGCGAGACATCGACAAGAGAACATACATTTGAAACCTACAGAATCCATTATTCTCGTGCATATCTGTTTCTATGGATGAATAGATGTGCAAACTCGGTTCGCGGATCGACAATTCAACATTGGGCCATCTTGTTCTTCCATCTAGCATCCTTGGATTATTCTTGTGCCTTATATACTCAACATGTAAATATGTTTTTCTCTTCTCTTTTGTTTGTTTTAGAGCCTACCTGCAACATTTGCATTGGTCGTTTTAGTTTTTCGTGCTTTTCTACCTGCACTATATACTGATTTTAATTGGAGAAAATGGTCAGACTGGCTTAGGCCCGTCGTAGATTTATGTTTCAGTGTTTAGTGCCCCTTGCATTTGTTTTCAGAATTAGATTGTTGTTATTGTTTTGTTTTGTTTTGTTCTGTTTGTAAGAGGCATTTGGTTTTCCATAATAAAATCAGAGGGTGTGCCTTATTTTACACTAAAAAAAGAAAGTATTTCATAGTCAGCTTTATGTAGCAATAATGCTCAGTATGTTGTGGCATCGGTAAAGACAGTATGATATGAACATATACAAGAAAAAAAAGTCGGGATAGCCCAATCTTCTATAAACCCTGACACCATTTTTTCCCTTTCATTATTCAAATTTCTTTCATCACTTGCAAGCGTGCGCATGGCACACCCATGTACCTAAACGAAGTTTGAAAAAAAAGGATGAGTAGGTGAAAAAAGATAAGGAAAACAGGGTAGATTTGCATGCTTCTCTCACATACACAACCACTTGATTTCGTACTTATTTTCTTACTTGTACCTCTAAATATTGTTCTAAGACCACTAGGTGCATCGAAGGAGAAGCTTTTACCGGGCAATAACATATACGCACGCGCAATCGCATTGGCGGTAATTAATTAATTTCGTTATAAAGAAGAGGATATTCCGATCGAAGTGCTGGGTCGCTCAAGCCCATGTCTCCTGGTGATCAAACAGGGCGATCCTCTCGTACGTGTTGAAGGGGTCCTCGAACTCCCATGCCGTCCCCGGCACGGTGACCATGTCCTCCAGCCCCATCATGTACACCGGCTCCACCGGCCATTCCATGAACTGCGGCAGCCAGTCGTCGACGAAGCCGCTGTTTGACACCGACGACGACGAAGAGGAAGACGATTCGGCTGGTGACGAAGCCGTGCCGCAGCTGCTGTCGAGCGGTGCCGGTGCCACGTCGTCGCATGGCAAGATGATGTCGTCCAGAAGTTGCATCATGGTGTCGGGGCAGAACGTGTCCTCGTGGGCACCTGACTCGCTTCCTGTGGCCTTCTCCTCAGCCGCCGGCACCTTCTTCTCCGTCGAGTCGCCGCCGGCAGGCCGTTGCGGCTGCTGCTGGGCAGGAGCACGCTGGAGGGGCTTGTGGGTGGCGGGGTCGATCCCCATCTTCCTGAGCTTCTTCTTGATGTGCGTGTTCCAGTGGTTCTTGATCTCGTTGTCGGTCCGGCCGGGCAGGTGGGAGGCGATCTTGGACCACCTGTTACCGAGCTGCTCGTGCAGGTCGATCACCGTCCTCTCCTCCTCGTCGGAGAGCAGGCCGCGCTTCAGGTCCGGCCGGAGGTAGTTGGTCCACCGCAGCCGGCAGCTCTTCCCGCACCGGAGCAGCCCTGTTGGCGCAAACGCAAGTAACAACACGTTAAAACATTGGTCAATGGAAGGTTACTGCGATTCGTAGACATGCATGTAACAGCTCTTTGCAAGTGTAGGCGGTGAGTGACCAACCGGCGAGATTGGGGACGGCTCTCCAGCAACATTGGCCGTTGCCGTGGAGGAAGCTGACGAGCTTCTGGTCCTCCTCCGCCGTCCACGGGCCCTTCTTCAGACCCACCTTGTCGCAGCACGGCTGCCTCCCCATTGCCGCTAGCGAGCTTTGCACACACAAAGATCACTTCACTCACAAGAAAAAAGCAGCAAGCAACGTCAAAGCCAACTAACTAAGTTCGTAAATAATAAACAGCTTTGAAGTTCGCTCTGTTTGGGTAGTACTAGTGTAGGCAGTAGCTAGCAAATGGCGCTTTAGCTCTAGCTACATGGTGAGACGCCGTTGCCACCTTCCTTTATAAAGGGGGAGGAGGGAGAACAAGACAAAGGGGCCGGTAGCTTAAGGTGCATAGGTACCATCAACTGGTGACTAACTGCAAGTGGAAAGAATTTTGCACTGCAGGCTGCCGGGTTGCTGCTCACGGGTTCCTTTTGCTTGCTTTGCAAGTGCTGCCCTGCTAAGCTTTCAAGCTTTTATTTGGATCCTCGTTTGTTGGTCAATCAAGGGTTATCAACGGGATTATTTCTTGGCATGTAATTAGTCCAGTCCATCAAGTCCTTATCGTTTGTTTAGCTTCTAAACTTGCTAATTATATTGGGTTTCGTTGTCGTGGCCATTTGCAATTTTTTTAGTTTATTTACATAAGAGTGTAATTGTCTTGTAGCGTTGTGCACTTTTTTCGGCTCACATATCGCTTGACTAGTGATTGATTCACAATCATAGGATTTGTGGTACGATTTTAGATACGTTGCCCCTTTTCTGAAAAGGGTAGCGTAACCCTGTCTTTGCATAAATCGGTGCCCCAACATTTTTATTGTGAAGTTTAGATATTCAGAGTTTACATCTCTACAATCTCTAATCGAGCAGGAAATGAGATGCTCTGGTTTAAGGCCGGCAATGGGTCGGGTATTGGGCGGGTCGACCTATTCCAGACCCATGCCCATATAACAAATGGGCGAGGGTCTCTGCCCATGACCCTGCCCATGGGTCAGATCTCAGACCCATGCCCGTACCCGTCGGGTCACCAGGCAGCACATCAATCTCTACTATATAATATGGCTTCAGGTGATGGTGCGTTTTTTAAATTTCCAATTTTGCCCTTGTATTGCTAAGTCAAGTTAGAAAATATTACACCTTTGCCACCGCCAAGTGAACTGACCGGTTCGTGATACGTCAAATCTATTTGCCCCGAAGTTGACACAAATTACACAACATGCCACCGCAGAGTCAAATTGCCGACGTACCGGTTCGCTGTTCCGCCCAAGCTACGCTTAGAAAAAAAAAGCTCTGAATCGAGATCCACAAGCGCCACCGTCCCTGCGCACCGCGCCCATCCACCTGCACCTGCACGGCGCCGCGGCTACACAGGGCTGCGCAATCCATCATCCGATTCGCCTGCAGTGATGCAAACCTCGGTCGCCAGGCAGTTGGTCCTTCCTATCCGGTCTGGCTTCGCGGATCCCGGCCGCCGCGATCGATAAGGCCGGTTCGCTCCGGTGCTGCGCCGAGGCAGCGTGGAAGATGGAGGCCCAATGTTCGGAGGTGTCCTGCCCGTACAACTACTACCTCGGCTCACTGAGAGGAGTTGCTGCACATCCGCGTCCGCGCAGCATGGTCAGACAAGGAACAACAACGAGTATGTTCAGATTTTCTCCGTTTGCCTTGTGTTATTTTTCTGATTTATTGGCTTGGCGTTAGATAGAACAGGTGCTAGCATGCCGTGTGCGGTGTGGTGCATCTCCTGCTTAGTTTACGCACAGTTGGAGACTGATTTTCTTTTTGCTGCTTTTTGTTCACGGACATAATTATTCTGATATTGTCCTCAGATATATGTACAATACTGCAGTTGTGTTATACTCAAACACTCTATTCAGCTGTAGATTCAGTTATATTATTTCATCATAAAAAAGTGTATATTTACCAAAAATATAGCTCTTGAGGTTGCGATGCATGCTGGCAAATAGTTAATTAAGTTCTACAGCTTAGACTTTCCTTGGACGAAACCAACCATCTTCCATTGTAAGACCGACCAGTTAAGAGGATACTCAACTTCCATGTTGTGAGTTAATTAGGCACAAAGACATTAGCTTCAGTTTGGACATCAGCGCCATAGACAAAGTTGGTTAGGCCATGCAATTGATAATTGCATCAAATATGTCAAGTAGTTTTTTTGTTGCGAAAAATTATGTCAAGTAGTTAATTAGCAATTGCATTTGTTTTCTGATTCATGCATATTTGAGAGAGACCAACTGTGTGTGGGATTGATGAGAAGGCACTGATTTGTGAACTTAGTTATTACTAAACATAATAATGATGTCTTAACACTGTATAATTCTTAAATTCAACCATCAACAAATTTTATTTTATTTGAATTAAACGGTGGGTTGTAGTTGTACATTATTTATGATCACTATAGGTATTATGTTATCGGTGGCTTCACTTCAAGCCCGCGATTTTGGCGTCTGCCACCTCGCATCTGTAGGGTATTGTGCTTATTGTTTGATCAACGTAACAAAAATAACGCTATATTGTCCCGTAGCAGCGCACGGGTATTTAGCTAGTATATAATATTATACCATTTCAAACAGCAAAATAAGCACAAACAACAAATAGTGATGTACTGATTGCTCACACAAACAACAAATCAAGTTCCCAGGAAACAACAAATAGCATGGGATGTGGTCATGTTTTACTATGAGATCCCACATGTTAGCTAATCGGGTTACCCATCGGGTCGCCCATGGGTACACATGTCTGCCCATACCCTACCCACGACTAATCGGGTCGCCCACGGGCGAGACCCATGGGCGAACATAGCGACCCATACCCTGCCCATTAGGGTCGGGTGTCCGTGGGCGGACGTGCCCATGGGCGGAATTGCCGGCTTGACTCTGGTTGCTCCGCGCAGAAACATTGCATGGGACCCAACTTGCCATTTTTTATTATTAAATGGCTACGCACTCAGCTATCCTGACAGCATGTAGCGCAGCTTGCCTATGTCTTTTATTAAGTGTCAACACACTCATGCTATCGTGGCGATGAAAATGATAAATGTTGGTTTTTCGTTCTCTCCCCTATTACTCTACTGGTTAGTGCAACATTAATGTTCAGACAAAAAAAATAATGTACACACAATATATGTGCGTAGACGAGTATATTTCATTCCTATGATCGGTTTCGGATTTCGTCGACTATCACTTCTCAATTTTCGACCGAAGTTCGCACCTTTTTTAGACGAAGTTTATCAAATTTGTCGCACTTGGTCGACCATTTGATATTTCTTTTTACGAGTAGATTTATTTCGCTGTTTCTCACAACTTTCGTGTTATGTATGTATGTGTTTGGTACCCCTTCGCGTCGCTCCCCAGGGCGACCGAAGGGGCTCCAACCCTAGCGCCGCCAGAGGATCCAGGCCGGCGATCTCCCCTCCGCCGCTGCCGTCGGCGCCGGCCACGGTGGCGACGGGCCCCGGCGTCAATGGCGCTCAGGGGGTGGATGCAGCGGCGATGCGTGGTGGCAGCTGGGGCGGCATCTACGGGGAATCGCGTGCAGCGTTTCAGGGCGGAGTCCCTGGATGTGCGGCGGCGGCAGCCTCTATGGCTGGCGCCGGTGATGGATGGTGGCGGCGGCTGCGGATCTCGGTCCCATCTAGATCCATCTTCGACTTCAGCCGAAGGTGCGAGAAGGGGGCAGCGTGGGACGGCGACGCTCCGCTGTCGGCTTTGACGGGCCTCGTGCGACGGCGGCGTTTCTTCTCGTTTGGCGGCGGCGCATGGCGACGACGGCTCGGCGGCGAGGTGCCGTGGAGTCCTGGCGTGGGCGCGGCTCGACGACTACGGAGGAGGCGGCCTTCCCACGGCGGTGGTGCCCCTGATGCGGCGGCCACGACTCCGTGCCCAATCGTGACCCATCTGGGTCCTGCGGGCCGAAGGCGGTGGTTGTAGTGTCAGGCGGCGCCGGGAAGCCTGGTGACGCCGATTGCTTGGCACCGTGGTGGTGCCGGCGGTCGGTCAGGCGGCGGCGGGCTGGATCCACACCGGCCAGTCTCGTCGGCTCGGCTTGAATAAATGTGGCAGTCCTGGATCTCTCTAACACCAAGACAAAGATTTACTTGATGCAGCTCTTCATTGATTTGGCCGGATTGTCGAGTTCCGGAAGGCTCCGCCGGCGAACTCCATTGGGCAAATCTAGCCTGGAGATTGACAGATCGGGTGGGATTCGGTCGTGCGCAGCCATGTTTTTTCTGACCGTTTGGTTTCAGAGGTAGCGTTGCGAAACTCTGCAGTCTGTTGCCATCATGGATTTGTCTTTTGTTCCATGTTGAAGTCAGAGTGCGGAGAATGGCATGGAAGCCGAGATTTGAGGACTTGCAATGGTGGCTCCAGTCCTGGTGGGATGAGGGTTTGGCTAGGTGATTTGTAACTTGGAACAGCAGCAACGGCAAGAGGGGGCGACAGCACAGGAGAAGTTCAGAGTCTAAACTTTCAGGGTGAAAATCCAAGGTCTGGCCTTAATTGGTTGTACCTGGCAATTGTCTTGGTGAAGGCATTGTTTTTGCCAGTGTGGACTTTCTTCGGGGTGAAAACCTATGATCTTTGATCAGGGCGACGACAGCGCTTTGGCACTGTTCCCTTCTTGGAGACGTCGCCTTTTAAGAAGTTGGACTTCTGGTACTGTTTTGGTGGGGTTTGGTCTGCTGTAACAAGGAATGGATCACTGTAGCGGGACTTTTTTTTGTAATTCTTCTTTTTATCTAGGGTTGTGTGCATCCGTGGGGCCGCTAGGGCACGCATTGTTACAGAGACTGGGTGTAATTGGTATCATCGCGATATTAATATATGCTCTTTATCTTAAAAAAAAGTATGTATGTGTTTAGAATGTGCTTGTTGTAGCTGTATTTTTCAATCCCTTTGTAGTCTCCGCTCAACCGCTGCCGCTTGCTGCGCACTCCGTCGCAGATGGGTTGTTTAACCTGGTCCATGGAGTAGATATTAAATTGTACATATGATTGTTGAACCCGTGGACATATTTTATGGTACGCTTGTGCGCTGCTACTGCAAACTTCGTTGGCGCCACACAACGCCTGTCATAACCTCCTCCACCGCACCGCCATTGTCCCCCTCGGTGGTTGTCGCACTCGCCGATCCATATGGGATGTCACATACACGAATTTGTTGCAAAAGTAAAGGTGCGCGAATAATTTACCATGTAGATTAGAGGTGAAAGAGTAGGTGATAGTGCACACGGTACCCTTTGTAACCAAATATTGGAGTTTGTGTTTCTCGGAAAAATCAATTCAGGCAATAAAATGTGGGTATAGAACATGACACAGCTCACATTTCTTCTCCGCCAAACTCTAGAAAGACGCGGATGTAAGGAGTAAAAACGATGCAGGTAACCAAACATGTCTTTGTTGTATGCTAGGGATGGATTCATGTTCAACATGACGATATTTTGGCAGGTCAAATCTTGTCTATTACAAAGAGAGGAAGTATTTTTTTTGTCTGGTTTAAATTTCAAAAATACCTAGATTCAAAATAAATTTCACAAACCCCAGTAGATTTCTGAACCATAAATTTATTGCTAATTCGAATGCACCGATGTGAAAACGGCGGCGATATATGGATATAATGCAGTGGCAACAACAGACTGATAGAGATAAAGAACATACAGTATGTGGTAGGGTTTGGGTCAGAGCAGGCAGTGTAACTAGGTATTGACGCTGGTCGAAGGAGAGATCGACTACCGGTTGGGCTATATATGAGGTCAGATCGCCGAAAACTAAAAACGAGAGAGATTGAAGAAAACATAAAGACATTGAATGGCGATCCAATGGGTGCTGTATTTTAAACAAATTTTCAGGCATCTGAATTACATCTACACGCAGTTCTTCTTGATCAAAGATCGATAAGTATGAAACTAAAAACGGATGTATCAAGATCATGTGGGCGCGGCAAAAGCGCGCCTTATCCTTCTAGTCTCATGTACCACACAAGGATATGCTGCCCCAAGACATGTCCTATGTGGATGGCGTTTTTTTTACGAAGTCAATTTGTTCGGCACCAATGCTTAGTGTTGTCTTAAATAATAAATAGTATATGGTGTGTGCATGTTTGAATTAGTGGGAATTGGTTTATCCCTCTCTTTAAAATAAGAGAGTAATTATATTGTAGCTTCTGAGCTTGCTAATTATTTTGGTTTTCGTTGTCGCGACATTTGCATTGTTTTGGTTTATTTAAGTAAGAGTGTAATTGTCTTGTAGCGCTGCGCATTTTTCGGCTTGCATATCGCTTGACTAGTGATTGATTCACAATCGTAGGATTTGCGGTGTGATTTTATATAGGTTGCCCCTTCTTTTGAAATGGGAGCGTAAACCCGACGTTTGCATAAATCGATGCCCACAACAACTTTATTGAAAACTTCAGATATTCAGAGTTTACATCCCATGGATCAACCAAGGGTATGCTGCCCCGGACATATCCTATGTGGATGGCCTTAGTTTTTCTTTCTTTTTTTGTAAGTCAATTTTCTTCGGCGGCAATGCTTGGTGGCTTTCAATAATAAATATTATGTGGTAGAGGGCCATGATTTATCCTCCTCATTAAAAATAATGGGACTATAAAGATTTTTTTTTTTGAAAGATTTAAGCAGACAGTGTTTTGGGAAGACCGAAATCAACTATGTAGAGTTGAACAATCTTAGTAGATTAATATTTTATCAAGCTCGTGACCAATCCTACCTTACGACCTTTTCATGGTGATCTAATAACAGCTTCATCATTTTTAGTGGAGAAAACGCGGTTGTTGTGAAGTTGACCTTTGAAGAGTTCAGTAGAGTTATTTTACTTTAGAGATTCAGGTGCCACCTGCAAAGGGGATATTGCTAATAAAGGTGATTTTGCTAAAAATACTTAAATAGCGGTCAATAATTCAGAGGTCTGTAGGAGCAGCCGCAGTCTTCTCAATCTTTTCTGTACAGAACTTTGGTAGGTTGGAGACCTTGACTGGTGCCATGCAGGCGCGCTGCGGTTGACAATGGCACTTGGTATCCAGCTAGCAGTGCGAACAAAGAACGAAATTTTGTCACTAGTGTGTTTTGCTGACATTCCATAGGGTAGGGTAATGCACTAATGATAACATATCCACCTTCCGAAAGATAGTGGAACTTTTTTCAACAAATTACGGTGTTCATGGATAATCAGGGTCTACGGGGAATCGTTACGCATCCGATCGAGCACGTTCAAAGATTAATAATGACATCACTGTTTTGATCGAAGGAGCAAATCGTGCTATTCCAAAATTCTGACCTTGTATCGGGTAAGTAACCAACCACCGTACCGGCATATAACAAGTACATGTATTAAGTATACCAAGCCAGGGCTTCAGTGATAAGTTTGTCCATTGACAGGCATAGCGAGCAGAATATGCTTGCATTCGATTTTTCGGTCAGTTCTGTATACATTGGTCTAGTGACCGGTTTCGTCAATTCTTCCCTACCATAAGATCATGTATTTACTAATAAATCATTTCTCATCCAACTCACATAAGTCTTCAACTCTGATGAGCTCTTTCAGATTAGAACCTTAAGACATAAGCTACCATGGTTTCGGTCAGAATAAATAACCTTATATAAATCTCAGTAGAATTTAGCACGATGCATAATGTAAGTGTCCTTAATTGATGAACATGTGTATAACCTTACAATTAGCACGCAGCGTCCAAAGTCGCTTAGGATTTATTATTTTCAGAAGGAATTTTGCAGGCACGTGTGGATAACCGACAACCGCAGTTGGTCGCACAATTTAATTCGGTCTTCTTCTGGATATGCCTTGGCACCAATGGTGGCATGAAATAAACTTAAAAATGATTACCACCGGACTGAATGCAGGTAATCTCCAGGGCCGGTCCTGGCCTTTGAAGGGCCCTGTGCGAGATGACAAACGGGGGCCCTTTTTTTAGACAACTCATATAAGTACCTTAAATTTCATATTTTTCAGTTGCAATATATATATCATGGTTTTCTCCAATTTATATCATCGTTCTTCAACCTCGGAACTCTAGCAATTTTTTTTAGGTTAGTTCAACTTTGAAATAACATTCTATAAGCAAAAGACAAAACATGTGGAAAACAGTTTTGTATCCATCAATTTTTTATGGCTCCAGTCTATGATTCCATCATGTCATTTACTTGTTTTCTGTTTTTAATAGCCAAATAATGCCAATAAACAATGCCTAGATGACATCTTACAGTACAAACAATTCAAGAAATATACATGAACTAATAAGAGAAGGAAAGAACAAAAGCACCCGAATGGTCGAGATAGCATGCGGTAGTCGGATAGTCGATCTGCTTCAATTGTCACAAGCACGAAATCCATCTTGCAATTTGCAATCGTCAATCCCCTCAACTAATCAATTGCACGAGCACTGAAGCCTGAAGGACGAGGGCTGCTTCGGTACATCCCCCTCCCCCAAACTCAAAAGGTTTTTTTCGCCTAAGTAGATAATTAAACTCGTTGGCCCGCGGAAACCCATATCCAGACCGGTATACCCAGAGTATCGCATACCGGCAGCCCCACGTCGACCGCGACCGAAAAAAAAGGTACCTCCCACAACACCGACGACTCCAATGAAGACAATGGCATCGAGATCGTCGATCACCGTGGTGGCGGACGCCTAGGTAGTGGAGGCGGCGGGTCAATATCTTTTTCGGAGCCGTGGCAGGAGATGATTCCAGGGAGCGGCAGCGCCATGGTAGCCTTGACACGAGAGGACCCCGAGAACGGCCGGAGAAGAGAGCTCGGGAACCTGGTGCATCAGGGTCATCCTCATCGGCGAGGGCACGCGCTTCTTCAGCCACAGCCACGAACTGTAGTGGCAGCACCACGCCACCGTCACCTCCACCGCCGGCAACGTGCTCAGCTCCCGATTCGTCCGCTATGTCAGCCACGGACCGAGGGACGGCAGCGGCCTCGCTGGCGCGCGTTAAGGCGCTGCAGTTCCAGCAGCAGATCATAGGAATGATGAAGCAGCGCACCTTGCATGCGCCCGACGTGCCGCTGCTCCCTTGCACGGGCTGGGTATTCGTCTCCAAGAAGATAGGCAGCCAGGCAGGCTGCTCAACTGGCTACAGATGCTCTCCGCGTTCGCCTGCGTGGCGCGCTTTCCGTGATGCGCCTCTGAAGCAAGACTTCACCCAGGACGACAAAGACCTGGAGGTGCCGATCATGCGGCCGGTGATGCTGCTCTTTTACACCTTGACCCTGCTCGATCAGGTGAGCGGCGACTGCCCAACATCGCCCTTCCTGCTGGAGTGGAAGATGTTCATCCACAAGCTGTCGATCAGGTGAGCGGCGACTGCGAGCTTGGTCCGTACGGACTTGTCTCGCTTAAGCGCATCTTCTACGACGCGTACTCGCAATGCATTGAGGGTTGGCGGACCGATGCCACAGTGCCACGCCGACGGGCGACGGCGTGTCCGTCAGTTACAACGCAGAGCACAGGGACGAGACGACGGCGGCGGCGAGGATATGCTCTCGTTTCCTAGCGTACAGGCTCGGCGGGCCTGTTCCTGGCACGGCCGGGGTTGGAGCAAGCCCGTGCGGCTGCCGGCCGTCGAGGGGAGCACATTGATAGATACGTATGTGTAGGGACGAGCACATATCAAACTGGGCCAGATGGGTTTCGACGGGCCTAATACGACTTAATTATTCATTAATTAGTTAGTTAAAGACCATCATGCCCTTTATTATGAAGAGGTATGGAGCGATCACAACCGTTGTAGTGTTTGAGTTTGGTGGAGGGGATGTACCGAAGCAGAAGGCCTGAAGGACACTGAACCAGATCAATTTTAGAACTATTGAACTGGACTGGGGATTCTTACTGGCCGTTGCAGATTGAATGTGGATCTATTAGAAAGTCACGAAATCATGCTATTCACCTTCTTCAGTTATACCAAACCGCAAGAAATTGCAACTTAGTCGCTGGGGTCTGTGCTCCATCGTCACTGGCGGATGGTATTTCACCGATGGAAATAAGGAAGGTCTACAGGAAGGATGGAAAATCAGGGGATTTCGCGCCGGAGCGCGGCCATTTTCCATCCCCTTGCGCGTGACTTTTTTTTTTCAATTGATTGTTGGGCTCTACGTACGTACTACCAGCAGTGTATAGCAAGGCGGGGGCCCTTCACATGCAGGGGCCCTGTGCGGTGGCACCGGCCGCACCTGCTCAGGGCCGGCCCTGGTAATCTCTGTATGGTTAATTAAGGGTGTGGTTAGCCTTGTGAATCGTATTGTTTGGCTGGGAATCGAGTGACCTCGCAGGTCCTCGGGTCGTGATTATAAGGACGGAACAGCCCCCTGTCGTGGCTTACAACGAGTCGTACAAGGACTTGGAGTCCTACTCGGTATCAATACCGTATCAGTTGTATTACATCTAACACCTCCCCTTAATCTCAACCGGCGGAGAGGTTGAGATTACGTTTAAATTCAGCTAAACCTGTTACTGATAAAGTTTTGGTAAAACCATCAGCTACTTGGTCTTTGGTAGAGATGAACCGGATCTCAAGTTGTTTGTTCGTAACTCGCTCACGGACAAAATGATAGTCAATCTCAATGTGTTTCGTCCGGGCATGGAAAACTGGATTTGCTGATAGATACGTGGCTCCGAGATTATCACACCATAAACATTGTCTTTCCTGAAGGTGAACACCAAGTTCACGAAGTAAAGCTTCGACCCAAATCAACTCAGTAGTGGCATTGGCCAACGCCTTATATTCTGCTTCTGTACTAGAACGTGACACAGTTGCTTGTTTGCGAGCACTCCATGAAACCAGGTTGGGACCAAAAAATATTGCAAATCCTCCCGTGGACCGACGATCATCAGGACAACCAGCCCAATCAGCATCTGAGAAAGCACTAAGCAGAGTCGAGGAAGATGGTGAAAATGTGAGTCCAACCTGAAGAGTACCTTGAATATAGCGAAGAATTCGTTTGGCAGCAGTCCAATGATGAGTGGTCGGAGCATGAAGAAATTGACAAACTTTGTTGACTGAGAAGGATATATCTGGACGTGTCAATGTAAGATATTGAAGTGCACCAACAACACTCCGATAATTAGTAATATCCTCAGGGCCAAGAGGTGATCCTGTATGTAATGATAATTGTTCTGAAGTAGATAGTGGGGTAGGACATGGTTTGCAGTTTGTCAGTCCGACCCTGGCAATCAAATCAGTAGCATATTTCTGCTGCGATAGAACAAGTCCAGAGGAACATTTTTTAACTTCCATACCCAAGAAAAAAATGAAGATCTCCCAAATCCTTGATTGCAAATTGTGTACTTAAGTCACGTAGTAAAGCCGAGATAGCATCATCAGAGGAACTTGTCACAATTATGTCATCAACATATATCAAAATAAAGATGATGATACCTGACTTGTTATAGAGGAACAAGGAGGTGTCAGCCGTAGAAGGAACAAAACCAAGCTCATGTAACTTTGAACTCAACCGAGCGTACCAAGCACGAGGAGCTTGTTTTAATCCATAGAGAGCTTTATCAAGTTTGCAAAGATACCGGGGAGCATGAGGATCTTCAAAACCAGGTGGTTGTTTCATATATACTTCCTCTTCCAGAACACCATGTAAGAACGCGTTCTTGACGTCTAGCTGACGAAGGTTCCAACCCCTTGAGACTGACAGGGCTAGAACAATCCGGACAGTAGCTATCTTCACCACTGGACTAAAAGTATCTTCATAGTCAATACCATACCGTTGTTTGAACCCTTTGGCAACAAGTCTTGCTTTATACCTGTCAATAGAACCATTTGCACGTCTCTTGATACGATAGATCCACTTGCAATCAATAACATTTTTGTTAGAACTGTTAGGGACAAGGTGCCAAGTCTTATTGTGCATAAGAGCATCATACTCCTCAATCATTGCCAGTTTCCAATTAGAATCTCCAAGAGCTTCTTTGATATTACGGGGTTCTCCTGTAGATGTGAGTAAACCATAGCGCACAGTACCATCACTATAAATTTTCGGCTGTCTTATACCTTTTTGGAGACGCGTACGTGGCTCTGCTTGAGGCTGCTCAGGGCTGTCTTCTGCGGAATCTGCTGATGATGTGGCTGGCGTACCAGGTTCAGAGACGCGGCTGCCCTCTCCATCGGTATCCATGTCCCTAACATTGTGACGCCTGCGGAATCTGCTGATGATGTGGCTGGCGTACCTGAGTTTCGGAAACCTGAGCTCTGATACCACTTTGTGACGCCCCAAAATCGGTACTATGCAGATTTAATCGATTCCGCCAAAATCCGCATAATAACGATTTTAGGTCGCCCACCAGACATAACGTGCACGCCGAAACATGCGCGTTATGTGGGTGGAATTGTGATAACATTACAACAGTTCACGAAAGAATCCACAACAACAACAGAAGGAGAGTATATACAAGAACGACTCAAACGAGTCAAGAAACAACTGATACATTACAAAGATACAAGGCACAGCGGAAGCAAAATAGCGTCCGACTACGGACAAGATACAAATTGGACTAAGAGTCCTGAAGATAACCATGGTGTCCATATCCCTGCCCAGGCCGAGCCGGAGGGATACCCAAGCTAACGTCGTCAGACTTCAAACCTGTTGACTGCACATAAAAGTACAGCCCAAAGATGGGTCAGGCACAACCGCCTGGCAAGCATTGCTCACAAGATACCAACACAAAGACTACCAAAATATAGGAAGGTGGACTGAAGCGGCAGCAGCAGCACTAACAACCTACAGAGACACTCTACAACTTCCGTCTAATGGAGAGGGATAAGAGAGCGCGACCAACCCAACTAGCTTCTAACACCAAGCATAACACTTCCCGGATTCACCCCCTCAACCAAGTATGAGGAAGCAATCGAGGGAAAACTCACACAGTTGTCAAATTTTAGTTACATCTATTTATGAAAGTAAGTCTAACTTACTAGTCAAGTTAATTAGAATTATTAGGTGTAAGTTATTTATGATCTTGTTAGCCAGCATCCGATCCAAGTTGTCCATAACCGCGGACTCGGCTTATCGAAAAGATTTGAACCCTGCAGGGGTGCACTACTGTTAAGCCACACGCACGTTCAACCCTTAATGCCCATGAGTAACACACTTCCGTCGGTGTGCCGGCAGGATGTCGCGACAAGACGTTTTCTCTTCACTACCAACAAGTCCAGGGAGCCACCCATCTGAGTTGTTACCCGCGTCCAGAGTCCGGCCGATACCTCCGTAGCGGACTCAATCGTTTGCGACTACGCACTAGACGGAACAGACCACAGTAGGAAAGTCCGCTTCGCGTCGTACCGCACCTATATGTCCCCCCATATCATCGAACATCTCATCATCAGTAACATGCACATGCATATGAGCAAATGGAAAGCCCGAACTAGTTGCAGCTCCTGGACAAGTTGGTAGATCCGGTACTAAGTCGAGGGGGTTCCCATGGACCCCACATGTGGATAGTGCGCTCGTACTTGGATAAGAGGACAAGAACTGAGTTCCTAGGGCGACACTCAGCAGAACAAAACACCAACGAATTGGCCTTCCACCGGGTGCCTTATCATTTAATTTATTTCCCACAAACATTAACATTATATTAAGTAAGTGAACCAACTATCATACTAAGCAGGTGATACAAAAGAAAGACCGACTCGCAACAACAAACCTAAGCATGCAGCTACGACTCGCAAGGCCAACAGGTAAACAAGCAACAAGGTAATAGGATGTGGGGATAAGGCTGTATGAGGCTGCATGGTAAACATGTATATAGGATCGAGACAGAAGCATCGTAACATAAGGATAGCAATAGATCAACGGCAGGAATGGAAGACAATGTAATGGTAGCAAGTGAGCAAAGCTTGCCTGGACACACGGTAGAGGAAGCAGAACTTGTCGTTGCTCACATCATCTCAACGTCTTATCCGCGAAGAAGCAACAAACACTGGAAAGCGCAAAAGATGCATCTTACAACTACGGCAAAAGATCCAGCATGTTCATGATATGATGCATGACATGGCAAGATGCAACTTAAGCCAAATTAAGCGAAACCGGGTTCCGACAATTAATATTAAGGTTCAAGTTATTTATCTAACCAGCAAATTAAATGTTGATTAGCATGTGATACATGGCATGGGTGAGCTACACAAAATTAAATGGAATGGGGCAACAATTAATTAATTACCCCAACACATTCCATATTAGTTATTTAGGTGATAATGCAAAAGACCACTAAGCAACAAGCTAGATGATGCAAACAAGAGTATGGATGACAAATTAATATTCATTACATTTTTCTGATCAAAATAGATATATAACTTGTATTAATTGGAGCATTAGAACTCAAGATATGAATTATACAAGATTAACACATTTTCTGCAAAAAGATAAAACGAAAATAGACAGAGGAAAAAGAGGTGAAATTGCCTCTGGTGGGAATTGAACTCGGGGCTGCTGGTTGGAAGAGCAGAGATGCAGCCACTGGGCTATGCATCGATTGGTGATTACATTTGAAGCGGACAGAAATTAAACCGTGGTGGAGACGTTAACTGAAACTGAAACAAGTTTCAGACTTTTCAGGTCGCGAAGGAGAGGAAGATCGACACGGCGGCCGCGACCGATTCCCGGCGTGGATGCGAACTCGAGAGGGCAGGGGGCAGCTGGGAGTGCACCGGGTATAGGAGAGGGTTCATGGAGTGCAGCAACACGAACAACATGCAGTTACAGAGAATCAGAACAGGGGGCTCGCGGATGAGCTCGGCATCGTAGTATCCATGGCGCACTCGACCTCGGTTGGACGCAGAAGGCGAGTACACGACCGGAAACAAAGAAGGGAAACCGGAAACGGAACCAGGAGCTCACCGAGAAGACGAGGAAGGCTCGGCTAGGACAGAGATGAAGCAGCGGCGACGAACTTGGCAACGGAAGTAGAGGAAGATGACGGCCTTGGCGCTCCCGCGGACGGATGTAGCCGACGTCGTGGACAGCGACCTGGGCAGCTCCAGCTCCGGCGCTCCGCGTGGACGACGTAGCCTACGGCGAGCTCCTCCTGGACATGTTGGCGAGGCTCAGGTCGGCGCGTACGGACGGTGACGATGACGGCGAACGGCCACGGCGCTCCGGCGCACGATCTGGACGAGCTCGTTCCTGGGAAATAGAGGAGGGGAGAGGTGGATTCGAGGTGATGATCAGGAAGAGGACGCCTCAAGGGACCTCCAGGACAAGGCGGCTGGGATTTAGGTGGTTCACGGCGGTGGCGCCATGTGACGGCAGTGGCGACGGCCGTGTGCTCACGCTCTGGGGAAAAAACAAAAGGAGGAAGAAAGGGAGGGAGATGGTGGCGGCGCTGGGAGGAAGGAGGGTCGAGGCTAGGGTTAGGGAGGTGCCGGGGTGGTGGTTATAAAGGATAGGAGGCGCTGGTACGACTCGCATCGAGCGGCTCCATGTCGATCAGATGGTGTGGAGGTTGTTTGTACAGGTGACGTGTAAAGGAGGAAGAAGGAGTGATGGGCTGCTTCGGTTTGGGTTGGGAGAAGATGGGCCAGAAGTTGCCCTCCAGGCCTGATAAGAATTCATGGGAATTTCTCCTTTCTACATAAAGAGAGAAATAGAGGGATAAAAGGAGAGAAAGATAGATAAAAGAGAGAACAAGAGGGAAAATAAATTAGAAAAGAGAGGAATAGAGGAGGGACAAGACTTTTACAAAATAATTTACAAAACTTTAATTTTGATTTGAGATAGTTTTTGCAATTATTCCCAAATATTATTTTGGGGTTTTATTTAAAATAGCAAGAGAGAGAGATGGATTATTATTTGCAAAACAAAATTAGGTTTGCATAAAAAATAATAGTTTGATTTATTTAGCAAAAACATGCAAGGTGATATAATGCATGATGACATGATGATGCGAAAAAGAAAAACAAACAAATCTAATTGGGGAAAACTCCTAGGGCATTACAGACGACACCACTAACAAGGGATCGCGCCCCCACGATCCACCCCAAGACAACAGGAAGAGAGGGATAAACTATCGTGCTCCACGCTGATCTTCTCGACACCACTGACAAGAGATTGTAACTCCACCTTCAACTTGTCGACACCACTAACAAGAGATTGTTGCTCAACTCGAAGGCGACTTTCAAAGATCGAACCTAATAGGTTAAAAGGCAAGAGATCGTCCACCCACGTTGGATCCTAAAACTTTGAAAGATGGGTAAGAGAGGAGACTCCAAAACAAGTAAGATAAGGGGAGGAGTAGAATAGAGGTAAGGAGTAAACAAGAATCCTATTGAGATATTTCAAAATAGTTTTAGCCAAAATAGTTTTAGACACTCTACAAACACGACTGTTAGCGAGGTTATCCTACGGGCTTTGCGGACCCGCTGCTTCGATAACCAATTGTATCGAAACAACCTGAGTTTCGGAAACCTGAGCTCTGATACCACTTTGTGACGCCCCAAAATCGGTACTATGCAGATTTAATCGATTCCGCCAAAATCCGCATAATAACGATTTTAGGTCGCCCACCAGACATAACGTGCACGCCGAAACATGCGCGTTATGTGGGTGGAATTGTGATAACATTACAACAGTTCACGAAAGAATCCACAACAACAACAGAAGGAGAGTATATACAAGAACGACTCAAACGAGTCAAGAAACAACTGATACATTACAAAGATACAAGGCACAGCGGAAGCAAAATAGCGTCCGACTACGGACAAGATACAAATTGGACTAAGAGTCCTGAAGATAACCATGGTGTCCATATCCCTGCCCAGGCCGAGCCGGAGGGATACCCAAGCTAACGTCGTCAGACTTCAAACCTGTTGACTGCACATAAAAGTACAGCCCAAAGATGGGTCAGGCACAACCGCCTGGCAAGCATTGCTCACAAGATACCAACACAAAGACTACCAAAATATAGGAAGGTGGACTGAAGCGGCAGCAGCAGCACTAACAACCTACAGAGACACTCTACAACTTCCGTCTAATGGAGAGGGATAAGAGAGCGCGACCAACCCAACTAGCTTCTAACACCAAGCATAACACTTCCCGGATTCACCCCCTCAACCAAGTATGAGGAAGCAATCGAGGGAAAACTCACACAGTTGTCAAATTTTAGTTACATCTATTTATGAAAGTAAGTCTAACTTACTAGTCAAGTTAATTAGAATTATTAGGTGTAAGTTATTTATGATCTTGTTAGCCAGCATCCGATCCAAGTTGTCCATAACCGCGGACTCGGCTTATCGAAAAGATTTGAACCCTGCAGGGGTGCACTACTGTTAAGCCACACGCACGTTCAACCCTTAATGCCCATGAGTAACACACTTCCGTCGGTGTGCCGGCAGGATGTCGCGACAAGACGTTTTCTCTTCACTACCAACAAGTCCAGGGAGCCACCCATCTGAGTTGTTACCCGCGTCCAGAGTCCGGCCGATACCTCCGTAGCGGACTCAATCGTTTGCGACTACGCACTAGACGGAACAGACCACAGTAGGAAAGTCCGCTTCGCGTCGTACCGCACCTATATGTCCCCCCATATCATCGAACATCTCATCATCAGTAACATGCACATGCATATGAGCAAATGGAAAGCCCGAACTAGTTGCAGCTCCTGGACAAGTTGGTAGATCCGGTACTAAGTCGAGGGGGTTCCCATGGACCCCACATGTGGATAGTGCGCTCGTACTTGGATAAGAGGACAAGAACTGAGTTCCTAGGGCGACACTCAGCAGAACAAAACACCAACGAATTGGCCTTCCACCGGGTGCCTTATCATTTAATTTATTTCCCACAAACATTAACATTATATTAAGTAAGTGAACCAACTATCATACTAAGCAGGTGATACAAAAGAAAGACCGACTCGCAACAACAAACCTAAGCATGCAGCTACGACTCGCAAGGCCAACAGGTAAACAAGCAACAAGGTAATAGGATGTGGGGATAAGGCTGTATGAGGCTGCATGGTAAACATGTATATAGGATCGAGACAGAAGCATCGTAACATAAGGATAGCAATAGATCAACGGCAGGAATGGAAGACAATGTAATGGTAGCAAGTGAGCAAAGCTTGCCTGGACACACGGTAGAGGAAGCAGAACTTGTCGTTGCTCACATCATCTCAACGTCTTATCCGCGAAGAAGCAACAAACACTGGAAAGCGCAAAAGATGCATCTTACAACTACGGCAAAAGATCCAGCATGTTCATGATATGATACAGGATCAGTAATAGGTACAATATGCATATGACCATTAGTTTGCATACCCTTATGGGGAGATTCTACGGGAGGCAAGTTGTGAGGAAGGAGAAGGATTTCTTGGCGAAGACGAGAGCCGGCATTTGGATGTAAGGTGGAGAAGGGAAAAACCGCTTCATCAAAAACGACATCACGAGATATATAGACACGGCCGGTAGACACGTCGAGACATTTTACTCCTTTGTGACGGGGACTATAGCCGAGAAAAACACATCGCTTGGACCGAAAAGCGAGTTTTCTTTGGTTGTAGGGACGAAGATTGGGCCAACATGCACAACCAAACACACGAAGGGAGTCATAATTAGGCTTGACGTCAAGAAGCTTTTCGGTGGGGGTCATAAAATTTAGAACCTTGGAAGGAAGTAGATTAATGAGAAACGTGGCAGTGAGAAAAGCTTCATCCCAAAATTTTAGTGGCATGGATGCGTTGGCAAGCAAGGAAAGCCCAACTTCAACAATATGACGATGTTTTCGTTCAGCCGAACCATTTTGTTGATGGGCATGTGGGCAAGAGACATGATGCGTGATACCTATTTTCTGAAAGAAAGCATTGAGTTTTTCATATTCGCCACCCCAATCAGTTTGCATGGTTATAATTTTGCGACCAAATTTTCGTTCAACAAGTTGTTGGAAATTTAAGAAAACTTGATAAACTTCAGAACGATTCTTGAGAAGATAAATCCAAGTAAATTTGCTATAGTCATCAATGAAGCTTACATAATATTGGTGTTTGCCAACAGAGGCGGGAGCGGGTCCCCAAACATCGGAATTTTTTTGTTCTAATGGAACATGAGAGACACTAGTGGAAATAGGATATGGCAATTGATGACTTTTTGCTTATTGACAAGGATCACAAATATAAGGAACTACTTCTGGAGAATACGAAAGTTTATTTTTCCTGAGCACTTGTTGAACAATAAAAGAAGAAGGATGTCCTAAACGACGATGCCATGTAGAAGAGGTGGGCTTGATGGTGATGAAGGCTTGCTTGGAAGACCCCGTGGAGATAGGAACAAGAGGATAAAGACCGCCATGACATTGACCTCTAAACATGGTTTCCTTCGTTGCCTGATCCTTAATCAAAAAGAAAAACAGGTGAAACTCAACGAAGGCATTATTATCAAGGCAAATTTTATGTGTGGATAAGAGATTTTTGGAGGCACTCGGGACATGCAATATGTTGCGAAGGTGAAGTGATTTATGAGGGGTATGCAAAACAGAATGACCAATATGCGTAATTGCCATACCTTTACCACTAGCATTGTGAACTTGATCGCGGCTGTTGTAGTTCTCTCGTGTGTGCAACTTGTTCAGTTCTCCAGTAATATGATCAGTGGCGCCACTATCAACGTACCAGTTTGTATCAACTCCATAAGCACCTTTTTCTTCATGGCGACCAACATCATCATCATCATCATCATTGTCAGCATAGCGCCACCAACATTCACTTGCCGGGTGTCCAAATTTCTTGCAGATTTGACAAGTCACATCCTGGTGTGGTGATGGAATACGACCACGTCCACGAACACCAGCACCACGCCCCCCCCCCCCTGTTTTGGGAGCGTCCGCGACCACGATATCCTCCATAGTTTTGGCCACGGCCACCTCCATAGTCTTGGCGGCCATACTGATTGCGACCATAGTCTTGTCGGCCACCACCGCCATAAATCTGACGGCCTTCTCCATTGGGACGACCCCGCCCACCAGAATTAGGGCGAGTAAAACCACCACAAAGAGCAGCATTAGCCGAGGAGGTGAAGGAGCCAACAAGCTGACCACTCTCGCTCAACATACGTTGACGGTAATCAAAAGATGTGAGTTGTGAACACATGTCGGTGCAGGTGGTACTGGGCACGGCATTAATGGATGCAACAAGAGGATTGTAATCTCCATCGAGACCATTGAGGATATAGTCCCTAAGCTCATCATCGTCAACTTTTTTTCCTGCTGCAGCAAGCTCTTGAGCAAAACCTTTCATCGTAGAAATAAATTGCTGAACGGGCATGTCGTTCTTTTTGGTGTTGGCTAGTGCACCGCGTAGCATGTTCACGCGGGATCTGGACTGCGATGAGAAGAGGTTGATGATGGCACCCCACACATCTGCAGCATGCTCTAGGTCGAGAACCTGGGCAAGTAGATCGGGAGACATTGATTTTGTGAGAAACCCAAGCACGACTTGGTCCCTGGAGTTCCAGGCGGAATAGGCTGGATTAGGGACAGTTTTCTTCTTCCCTTCTTCTTCAATCTCTAGAGTTCTTGGTGGAGCAGGGTCGGAACCATCAAGTAGCGCCATGACCTCAGCACCTCGGAGGGACGGCAGAATCTGCGCCTTCCAAACGAGGTAATTTTCCCTCGTGAGTTTATCAGAGGGCGGGCTCCCGAGAGCAGCGGCCAGGGATGGCCCTGTCAAGGAAGACGACGCCATCGGGATGCTTCGATCTCTTGAGAGGATCGGCTTGGTTTGTGGATGCTACGTGCGATTCTGGGATAGCCGGCTTGATTCCTTCGATCGGCTGGTGCTACGACTCGAGGTCGGCGGATGCTTCGATGGTGATTCGATTTTGGGCTAGACGGCGGAAGAGCTGCGCTCTGATACCATGTGAATCGTATTGTTTGGCTGGGAATCGAGTGACCTCACAGGTCCTCGGGTCGTGATTATAAGGACGGGAACAGCCCCCTGTCGTGGCTTACAACGAGTCGTACAAGGACTTGGAGTCCTACTCGGTATCAATACCGTATCAGTTGTATTACATCTAACAAGCCTTTGTCATAAACCGTGTGAAACAATTGAGCCACTTCAACATAAAGAAAGTGGGAATGAGATGACCTGCATGAGCAGCAACCATTGGGGTGGTCCAAAGATTGTGTCCCTGAACAAACTCAGCAGCAGCATGCATGCAAGAAGACAACCCTTTGACTGCCCCTATACCATTTCACCAGGCCCTTCTTTTGCTGATCTCTCTCTCTCTATCTCTGAATGTCCAAATGCAACACACCCGCTAACTGACTGAAACTATATGCCCCGCGTGTCACCGGGTCTTGCTGCGCTACACCGTTGTTCATGTAAATGGCATGATCTTACAGTTCACACCAGGAGTGATCATTCGTGACAGGGATGCATCGTTTACTCCGTGGAGTGTGTGAAACTGCCGTTAGTTTAAGTCTGGAGAATTCAGGAGTACCCTTCACTTCATGGCAATGGGTTTGGGGCAACCCTGCACTACTTGCCTTGGAATCCACTGATGAACGGTGGTGTACTTCAGTTACGAGCAGCCCGCGGTTTCCTTCCTCTCCCGTGGAGACATGATTGGCTGCCTCAAGTATCCCACAAGCCCCAGAAAAGCGTTTCCCATCTTATCACACATGACACATTCACACCTATTTTAAGGTGGCTCTCCAATAGTCCAGTCTCCAGTGTGACATGCTACGACGAATCTCGTACCGCACCTCTTCAGAATGTGCTCTCCTTTGTAACATCTCCATCAGTAAAGACTAAAGAACGCTTCAAAAACCTAAAGAATGCTTACTTCACGAAACTGATTGCTGGAACGACTCGGGCCGAAACTTTCGTACCTTTCATGAAGTTCTGGCGGATCAGTCTAGTGAAGACATTCTGTACCATACATTCTGCTGACTGAAAGTCCATAAAGTCTGCATAGATTCCATTCAACTTCTGAACAACATTTTGGTCGAGCTCCAGTCACGAAGCTGCTCCGTACGTCTTTCGCGTTCAGCAAAGCCTAATAAGCCTATACTCAGGTCTATGTGCATTCCTTCTCCTGAAATGCTGTCCGAGCAGCAACAAAGCATGAAGCAGCTAGGTTCGCCAGAATTCCCTTTTGCATTTGAATAGTGTGGCATCGCAGGTCAAAGCCGCTAGACCTGTGTGCGGAGAAGCAAGAGAAACATTCAAGGTCTTGAAATCTTGAAACGATCGTTGGAAGACGAAATCAACGAACTGTTTAACTGTATAATCATCATCATGTTGCTTTCGTAACGGTCCGCGAAGTACAATAAGCAACTTCTGTTGGTCCAATCCATTCTTGTTAAGCCACATGTTACAAAATGTTATGCTACAAGCTACAAATTAAACTGATGATCGATCACTATTGACCATTTCTACTATGACATAAAAGAGATCATTTCTACTCGAGGTAGAAGGAGCTATCGTTGTGTCAAGGAGCCTACAATACTTTAATCCCGCCATGAGGGTTCGAATTCCGGACAGAAGCCTTACATTTTTTCACACAAGGAACATCATGATAACACAGCAAAAAAGCTCATGGAAACGAACACACAATAATCGTGTTTATCGCAAAACAAACAATGCACTTCAATCTCGTTTTTGGTTTGGAAGAATTTCGCAGGCATAATCATTTTTTATAGCTACGTGGGCTTCATTAGATAGTAGCAAACGACGGCAGTTGAAACACCTCATCATGAGCAAAACAATATAGTATTTTTTGTACATTTGTCCGACGTTGAGGCTTCCAAAGCCCACTTCCTTCACTACGGGCTACACTCCAGGAAGCAGGCACTACGCCGACGGCTTTTTGCCGTCGGCAAAAGTCCGAAGGCCGTCGGCACAGCCTACGCTGACGGCAGCCCTCGGTATAGGTCCGCCGGTGTAGGTCCTTGTAGGCATAGGTCAGACGGCCGTCGACATAGACAAAAGTCGTCGCCGTAGGCTGTGCCGACGGCCAAAATCGGGCCATCGGCATATTTGCCGTCGGCGCAAGGCAGGTGGGGCCCACGACGACCACCGGCGCTGGCAGCACCTACGCCGACGGCAAAGCCGTTGGTATACGTTGGACACGTGGCAGCTTCTGACAGGGTTTTACCTATGCCGACGCGTAAATGCACACGTGGCAGATTCTGGGAGCGCAGGCAACCCTATGCCGATGGCACTCGGCATAGCCCTGACCATTTGGACACTGCGGTAGCTATGCCGACGGCAGGCATAGGGTTGCCAGTTTTTTTTAAAATTTGTTCCAACAGCTCGTTTTTGCAGAAAATTGGCAGCAAAAAATATCAGAAATTACAACAAGATCACACATAGGCTATATATCATCACAAACAAGATCACAAGCAATATCATCAAGCAAAATGCTATATCATCAAGTAGATACACACATAGAACTATCATCATACATAGCTAAATGTCTAGAGGCCGAAAGCCCTACATCTGGGGCGGCGACGGGGTGAACCCAATATCTCCCGCGGTGAGAAAAGGCGACCGACGACTCGGCGCAGCAGTAGAAGCACCAGAAGAAGGCGAAGCACCAGGCGAAGCACTAGGCGAAGCACAAGGAGAAGGACCACCGGAATGTACCGGTGTGATCTCACGCGAACCCGGCGAAGCAGCACGCGAACGACCAGCATTGGCATCAAACGGCATGA
This sequence comes from Poa pratensis, assembly GCA_947311845.1. NCBI lineage: Eukaryota > Viridiplantae > Streptophyta > Magnoliopsida > Poales > Poaceae > Poa > Poa pratensis. Next base: position 131,402,219 of record CAMZMU010000085.1, on the reverse strand, counting down.
TCTCACGCGAACCCGGCGAGCCACTAGTAGAAGCACGACCAAAGTGTGGGTTCTCCGAACATCCCGTTCCCTACATGTGTGAGCAAGAGTTAGCAACTTGCGAGGCAAAGGAAAGCGGTAACCAGTGGTTTGGCAAAGGAACTTACCAGGGTCGATGAGTAGTAGGTGAGAGCGAACTCGTCCTTCGATGGAAACAGTGGCGGCGGCCCCGGCTGAGGAGGCTCCTCCATAGGAGGGGGGACCCGCTCTCCAGTGGTAAAAAAGTTCATCACCGACTGCAAGATAGTTTAGATGTCAGGCGTTGCAAAAATAAAGGTTCAAACTAGATAAGTGGGACTTGTCATATTTTGCAAAAATAAAGGTTGAAACTTACAACATTGAACAACTTTATGAACGAGACATAGGCCTCATTCGTCTGCAGCCACTCGCGATAGGCCTCTTGATACTCCGCATGAGCGGAAGCGTAGGCCTCCTCAAAATCGGGCTACGATTTCGAAAATAATGAATCTCGTCAACTTAGCCATGCATGAACGAATGTCGGAAAGAGGATAAAAATGAGAAAAACTTACATCGGTGGAGGTAGATGGACGAGGCAGGATAAGGGGGCTGTCGTCAGGGAGGGTAGCTCGGATACGCGTGAAGCTCGTGGTAGGCTTGACCACCTTCTCAAGAACGCGATTACGACCATGCATCCTTCCGTACCCCGACAGGACCAATGAAGTCACGTCGACCTCCTCGCTCAAGGGGTCATCCACCTCCGGGTGATAAGCCTAGAACGTCGTGCAGTAGTTCTTCAAGTCCTCCTTGGACTTGTCGTGGTACTCGAGAAGCGAGGGCTGAGGCTTCGATAGATCGGGCATCTTCTGCTTCATCTTTTGCCACGTTTGCAAGTGAGTTTTTGACTCCTCGGTATCGGCCTCCAGCATCGCGAAAAGAAATGTTATGCGTACCAAGTAGGAACACGATGGGAAAATAAATGCAGGTCGTTCCATGTATATATATACCAGCTTTTCCTTAAAGCGGTGGTGGTTGAGGTTTCCCCCACTGTGTGTTCCCTCGGTGCCTCGGTTTGCCTTGTTCCGCTTGCTCACGGCGTCGAAGTCGGGGTCTTCCCCGACCCATCTCATAACCAATGCTTCCCATGCGTCTTCTTTGCCGTCGGCCCAGTCGGGCATAATCTGAAAATCCAATTCAAGAAGAGATAATGCAATGGCAACTTAGCAGCAATATAGAATTTCATTGACATTTTACTTACCGACATGTAATCCTCCTTCGTCATCTCCGGTGGCGTCTTGACATTGTCCTTCTTCATGGCTCTCTTGCCCTTCTTCTCAGACATGAACTGACTGGCGGTCGTATGCCTTTGGTTGTAGAATTGCTGCCGTGTCAACCTCACACAATGAGCACGCAAAGTGGGAGCCGTGAATTCCCTATGCTCGTCCAGCACCCGAAAATGCCGCTTCAACCATGCATAAAAAATTGTGAGAGTCATGAGTTAGCACGGTGGGGTCATAGACTATGAACGGAACTCAAAAATATGTCTTACCCAAAACTTGGTGATCACGGCGTCAGCAGCTGTCCTGAAGCCCGGGCACGGGGCAACCTCATGGTCCACCCAACGATAGGCTACCTTCTTCTCGTCATCGGGGACGGTAGTGTAGAAGCCCGGCCAAAATTTCCTAATCAAAGCTCCAAGCAAGCTCGCAGGAGTGCGGGGAGGCTTAACTGGCCATGTCCAATTGCTGCACAATAATCGAACATTAGTACATATGCCAAATTGTTATGACCAAAATGAAATTACATGTTCAAAATTACGAAATTAGTACACGTACTCAATTTTGTTAGGAATAATGATGGCTTTCCCCTCCTCGCTAGTAGGCTCCTTGTTCTCGTCGGGGACTCCCGCTTCGCCACGACACCGCTGAAAGGACAAGGATGTCGCCTAGAGGGGGGGGGGGGGCTGAATAGGTGATTAAAACTTTTCCGGTTTAGGCTTGATAATTGCGGAATATAACTAGGTGTTTAAAATAACAAGCCAACAACCTAAATAAACTAAGCTCACTTATGTGCACCAACAACTTAAGCTAAGCAAGACAAGCAACAAGGTGATAGCAATATAGAATACTTCAAGCACGAAGGCTATCACAATGTAAAGTGCATAAGTAAAGAGCTCGAGTATAGAAATAACAGAGGCACGCGGAGACGAGGATGTATTCCGAGTTCGCCCTTTTTAGGGGAGTACGTCTCGTTGGAGAGGTGTGAGACCACCACAACAGGTTGGTCTCAACGCCACAACATGCTCACCTTCTTCTCCGATGAACCGCACCACAAAGGATTGGTTCACCTTCAACTATCGGAATCCTTCAAGGCGGAATCCAGAGCCTTTACAACAACAATCCGGGGTACACACCCACAACTGAATTGGGGGCTCCCGAAAAGCTACAATTGACCACAAGAGGCCTCAACCACCACAATGGCATCTAGGGTCCAAACACCCAAAAGTAACAAGCTCACAAACTTTCACTTCCACGAATACTCGTGGAGAGCACAAACCGATGCACAAAAGCAATGGCAAGAACACAAGAAGTGATCAAGTCCTTCACTCCCAAATCCACCGAAAGCAACTAATGCTTGTGGGGGAGAAGAGAGGAAGAACAAAGAAGAACTCAACAAATGGAACTCCAAGATCTAGATTCAAAGGATTCCCCTCACTTAGAGGAGAGATGAATTGGTGGAAATGTAGATCTAGATCTCCTCTCTCTTTTTCCTCTAATTGGAGGCAAGAATCATGGAGGAATAGAGAGAAATCAAGCTCAAGAAGGTCAACAATGGGGGCTTTTTTGTGCTCAAGATCTTAGGAAACCATTGGGGAAGAAGGGGGCCTTTTATAGGTCCCGACAAAAAAAGCCGTTGCAGGAAAAACAGGGGCCAGAAATTTCCGGTGCAAGTACCGGAAATTTCCGGATTGCAGAAAAATGACTAAGTCAATTAATATTTCAGTACTGAACTCCGACCGGAAATTTGGCCGGAAATATACCCAAAATTTCCGGACTAAAGACCGGAATTTTCGCCCCCAGAAAACTACAGAAATAGCAAAACGAAAATGGCAAGAACATTTTCATCCGGACTCCGATTTCGATGATCTTGGGCTCGTTAGAATCGTAACGAAGAGCTCTTCAAGAGTATGCAGAGAAACATCATAGTCCATCATGTGAGAAGGAAGCCACAAGGAGAGAGTTTGACCTCTCTTAGAAAAGGCAAACCGGAAAAACCTCCAACATAAAAAACACAACAAGATATTCATATGAAATCCGTTTTTGATGAACTAGATCCTGGTATGGAGATGAACACAAGCTCTAAATTCTCACATGAATAAAAGCCAAATAAGAACCAAGAAAAATGATATGCCAATTATGCAAAGGTTTGAGCTCTCCACAAAGATGCGGTCAAGTAACTCACTTGAGAGCCCCTCTTGATAGTACGCCGTCTATCCTATAACCCGGTCTCCCACTAACACCAAGAGACCGGTAAAATAGAAACCATATCAAGATCATACCTTTGCCTTGCGCATTCTACTTGAGCTAGATGATGCCAATCTTGACTCCCTCAAGTTGGAACACCTTTCTTGATTGCGCTTGCTAGCACATGTTTGAAGAAGACTTCTCCAAATACTCCCCCACACTCCATTATGGGAGAGCCTCGGTTAGCTCCATCTTCATGTATCCATTGCAAGCTTCAATCAAATGATATCTTCCGAAAGGATCGTATTGAACTTGCACTTCATCTTCTTCTCTTAATCTTGATACCAACACATGGTGTTCAAGCATTGCCAATGGACAAGCCCTATAAGGATAGCTCAATGCAACCATTAGTCCATAGAGATTGTCATCAATTACCAAAACCACACATGAGGGCTCATGCACTTTCAATCTCATAATCTTCGGCGCTGCCTCCCCCTCCACCTCCACCTAGTGCTCCACCTCCACATCGTGTCTAGACTCCATTTCCACCTCGTCCTCCACCTCGTCCTCTAACTGGAACTGGGAAGCCACATCGCTAGAAGCGGAGGGCAACTCGGAAGCCACATCGCCAGAAGCGGAGGGTGGACGCTCCACGTCTACACCACCTCGTGCTCCACCTCATCCTCGTTCTCCTCGCGCATCGCCGGGCTCGACGTAACGCGGATTGGAAATTGTTCCTCGGTCACTTCGTCTAACTCCAGCCTTCTCTTGGCGCATTGTACTAAGCAAGGTCACCGAGTTTTCCTTTCCTTGGCTCATATTGTTCAATCACCTGCATTGAGAAAGAGAAAACAAGTAAGCATAAAGACATAATAAAATGTAAACACTAAGCATAAAGACATAATGCAATTAAGAAGCATTTGAAAAATAAATACTAAAGCATAAAGACATAATAAAATGTAGACACTAAGGATAAAGACATAATGCAATTAAGAAGCATGTTGAAAAATAAATACTCATGAAAATCAGCTGGAGAAGAAGCCCCTCAACGATGCGCGGGACCGACGGTGGTGGCTAGCGGAAAGCTAAGTCATCTGAAATGCACACAAACAATAAACATTAGCACAGATGTATGACAACATAAATATTCATGAAAATGCTTAAAACATGAATTTTTAGCACTAAACACCGATACAATCACTAACACGCACTAATCATTTTAGCACTAACATCTAACACTAACATCTAGCTAGCACTAACATATACAGAAACAACAACTACACAAAATTTCTACCAATTCTTCACAAAAATTCTACACCTAAACTCTAACACATACCCTAACACTAACACTAACACTAACAGCTAACATTAACACTAACAGCTAACAGCCAACAATAACACTAACCCTAAACTCTAACAGAAAAACCAAGGGAGGTTGGAGCTGAGTTGCTACCTCTGGTGGGGGTGCTGAACGGCGGTGCAGGGACAGAGGAGGCAGTGAGGCGCCGATGGAGGTGGGCCGAAGGTGGGGGCGTCGTGGGCGGCCGGAGTAGAGGAGCTAGGGGCCGAGGTCGGTTGAGAGGGGTCGGGGCCAGAGGAGAGGAGCCTAGGCCGGAGCTCACCGGCTCATGGGCTGTGGAGGAGCTCGGGGACGGCGAGGGGCGGCCGGAGACACTAGAGGGCGAGGGTGGGTCGGGGATGCGGACGGCGAGGGGCGGGGGTGGGTCGGGGATGCGGATGGCTAGGGCGGACGGCGAGGGGCGCGTTCCCCTGCTCGACGGAGGTGACAAGTCCGTGGTGGCCGGCGACGAGGTGGGGAGGAAGGGGAGACGGGGATCCAGCGGCGGCGGCGATGGAGGAGGTGGGGAGGAAGGGGAGACGGGGATCGAGCGGCGTGCGTGCGTGCGTGCGTGCGTGGGTGCGTTTCGAGCTATAAGTCCACCAACTTACTAGAGAGAAAGTGAAGCCGGTGAAGCCGGTCACACACCGGAGTAGGATCTTGGACATGTACAACACCCAACACATTTGTATACATATGGTATGGAACCACCTAGGTTTTGGTGGGTTTCCGACGCTCCGGAGCCCCGCTTCGGCGAAACCCTAGACCCGCTGGAAAAAAGTCAAAGTTCCCGTCTACCCCTTTGAACGGAGTCGAAAGGGTGTAGGCCAGTGAACTTTTTTGCTTGGTTGTGTTAGGTTAGGACATAGGAACACACAAAACTAAGATCCACCAAACTCTTGCGATAATATTCACACACATGCAATAACACTTACGCAATTTCTTGACATGCAATTCTGAGAGACAAGATTCGCGACGTCATTTTATGTGGATGGACACCGCTATTCGGCGTAGCTATATACATAAAATGAATAAAAACATATTAAACTTAATTGAGAGTAATAAATAAATACATAAAAATGAAGATTATAAAAAAAACATGGTAACTATTCGGCGAAACTATATACATATAGCTATTCGGTGTAGCTATATACATAAAATTAAATAAAAAACATATTAACCATATTAAACTTAATTGAGAGTAATAAATAAATACATAAAAATGAAGATTATAAAAAAACATGGTACATATGCCGACGGCTTCCGTCGGCGTAGCTATACGCATAAAAGGAAGCATAAAAAATAAAGATTAAATATCATGTATCCTTTGCCGACAGCAAAGACGTCGGCGTAGCGGAGGCTACGACGTCACCTCTTTCCTGAACTGACCCTACGCCGACGGCCTTGATATGCCGACGGGCTGGCTACATCAGCGCCGGCGGCCGAAGTTACGCCGACGGTAGCCGTCGGGGTATACGGCCTATGCCGATGGCATATCCTACGCCTACGACCATGTCGATGGGCTGACCTCGTCGGAGCCTACGCCGATGGCCCCGACAAAAAGCCGTCGGCGTAGGGTATGGCCGTCGGCGTAGCACCTGCTTCCTGTAGTGCTATGGTATTGATGAGACAATGTTTGTGCAATTACAAGGCTCATCTGATTCCAACGAACTCTCCCACTGCGCTGGTTACGGTTGTCGGCAAGCCTGTTCCTGCGACTGCTATAGAGATCCTGATGTCCAGGATGTGCCACTCTTCACAGTGGACTTGATAGGCCATGCCCATGGTACTGATGTTTTTCTCATTGGGTTCCCATCTGTCGAGGATCTCTAGAGGGTGGACGGTGTTCAGCTGAATATTCCTTCTTTTAAGGCACAAGCTTCTATTTCTTTGTGGAAGACTCAAGATGTAGCTCCGACTAGAGTGCTCGAGAAGGTCTGGGTACATGTTCAGGGCATGCCATACGCAGTGAGACACTTCCTTTGTTTTTGGGCTGTGGGTTCCCTTATTGGGACTACTCTTGATGTTGACCTTGTTACTTACCGGAGCCGTGGTACTGTTCGCATTCTGGTGGGTATGTTGGACTCGCAAGTGCTTGAAAAGTGAGGGAGTGATGATCGTCCGTATGTTGGGGCTGCGTGTGTGGTGAAGCTCAAGGAGTATGCGTTCTTTTCTCATCGCGAGGTTGCGGATTTTATTTCGGATCCCAACTTCGTCCCCTTCTTTTGGCGATGAAAGAGTGATGATGCTGATGATGAGGAAAGAAATGAGCAAGGCATGGAGGGCTCTTTGGGATAGGATGACTTACAGAGCTCTCTCACCACTAACATGGATGTTGATGCCAACCTTTCTTCCGGGACACCAACCGTTAGCAAGAGCGTAGCTCCTGGGGCTCAAGTCAGTTCGGTGATGGCTATTACTCCTTACAATTCTTGTTTGAGTACTCCGAGAGGAAGGGAGATTGTGGAGAAGATTCGTCGTTCATCGCCGAGCTTGCTGCGCCCTCTCCCGGAGGTTTTGGTGGTGGTTGTGGGGGCACTGGCACCTGATGCGGTTTCGAGTCAGCTGACTCCCGCAACCGGTCTTGATGTCCTCCTGTCGGGGTCGCACCTGCAGATGGCGTCGCCGTCTCATGCTGTCGGGAGCTGGGCTCCTGTCACTAGTTGGCCGCCTGTTGGTCCAGCTTGCTCGGCTGGGCTGGGCGCCGAGTCGTGCTGTCACATGGCAAGCTTTCAACATTGCACTTATTTATATTTAGTTGATATCATGTACTTTTGTTTATGGATGCCTATCATGGGTGAAATGAATGTGGATACTTAGTAAGTTCAAAGAGTTTGTATAAATGGTTAGAGAAATGCCTGGGCCGCTAATCTAAGCCATGCATCATTCATGGTGGAAATTTACAGCATAACCATAATGTTCATTCAGTGATGCACCTCATAATAAAAAGCTATACCCATAGTAAATAAAAGAGTGTTGAGATTGTTCATTGTCTGTTTGTCTTGTTGTTTTGACATGGGCTTGTTCATGTCAAGGGGCAAGAGGTACCCCAGTGCAGTTCGTGATGATACTATTATTACTTGCAATGACCTTTATTTGAATTTACTTTGTGGACTAAAGTGAGTAACACATGGTGTAGGTACTTGTATTCAAGGGACATGAGACATTCAACCAATACATTGTCAAGCACACCACTCATATTTGCTTTCACTTTAAACATTAATCATTCAAGATGCTATGATAGGGGTAATGAGAGCTCCACACCAATGGCTACCACATTGCAAGCATTAACTTAAGTAGAAGTGTTTGGAAGTTAGATGAAACTTATTTATGCATTACCTCTACTTATTTATCTATCCAAAGTGTCCACCTTTTATATTCAGTTTTCATAAGAAGTACTCTATGACCACCATAGGATGTTTTTACTTTTCATTATGCATACATTTGGTCCATAGTACTTTCTTCTATATTACACTTTGTGAATTTATCATTGAACATCTTTACATTGAGTATTTGCTATCACTTCATAATTTATCTTGCATATTGTTATTTGTTTGAAGAATGAATCATTTGACTCTATGTAGCAATAGTAATCACCTTTGATATCCATTCATAGTATTAAAATGCAAAGTCCATGTTAGTTTTATCACCTTCATACTCGGGACGAGCATGGGCTAAGCTTGGGGATGTTGATGCATGTAAAATGCATACATGAACTTTACATTTTATTACATGTTATTCCATGTTATTTGCATCATATAAGGGTTATATTCATGATTTATATTGAGTTTTGGGGATAATTAACAACTTCCCCATTTTTCTGGAATTAACCCTGCGCTGTCAGAAAACCCCTTTTTCTATATTTTGATGTTTCAGGGACCCAAACGACGTCCAAATGACCTGAAACTTTACGGGGATCACTTTTTTGGAAGGAATGAATAGTAGGCGCAAAGGAATCGAAAAAACGGAGACCAGAAGGCCAAAAGGGGTGGGCCCACACGGCCAGATTCCCTGACCGCGTGGGGTCCCCCATCCTGGCCCTCGGGCCTCCCCTGCCGTTGATCTTTCTTCCCGAAGCTTCGTCTTGACCTAAAAACGACTATATATAGACCCCCCCAGGGCTTTCGCGAAAGAGGGCGCCGCCGAAACACAGAAACCACGAAACAGAGACCTGGAGCTGAAGATTGGAGGGGGAAAACTCCGGCGGGGCGCTGCCGGTGTGGTCTCCTTCCCCTCCAACAACATCTCCACCGACACCATGATGAAGAGGGAGTAGTCCACCCCTGGACTATGGGTTTGTGGAAGTAACTTATGTATCTCTCCTCTCTATGAGCTTCACTAATTAGTACCGTATGAGCTACTGAACATGATTACGGTCATCTATGTAAATCATTTGTGGTGGATCTTTATTATGAGTTAATACATGTTTGAGATTTCAATGGTTTTATTTCAGTTATGAAAGTAGATGCATATTATGTACCCCGTTCTTATTTACTTGTCATGATCAAACATGTTTATGAGAGCATGTGAGGGGGAATGTGTGCATTATTTGGAGTAACGGGGGGTGGCTAGTGCAGTGAACGTGAGAGAAAGTTCTGTGATCCACTTGGGTTTTCTACCTTACTTTGTTGCCTCACTAGGGATAAACAAAAATACCATGCTACCGGAGAGTGGATGTGACCTTGGCCACTATCTCCATGACTAGATCTAGCATGTTCTTATTTTAACTTCATGTCATTGAACTTATTGCTATGCTCTGATTTATCTTAATTACTAAGGTGTTATGATTTAGTTCGCATATTGGTGGAGCATAAGAGAGAGAACAACTTATACATGAGATCTCTATGTTAGAACGTGATGCCCATATTATTAATAACTTGTCAAACCATGTCTTGCCATCTTTCATGTTAATTTTAGTGTTCCATTGTCTACCACGTTATCAAGAGAGAGTGCATTTGTGAAACCATGAATCCCGGTCCATTTTTAATCATAAGAAACACCTTTCCAACACTTTTATCATCACTTTTGTTTGCTGCCATTATTTAATCCGAAAATACAAAAACACTTTTACATCTTGCAATCATCATAAAAAACCCAAAAATATCATTTATCATTACTACCATCATCCTTGCATATTTATTTTACCATCATTGCATATTTACTAATGTTTGCATATTTATTTTATTATCATTCTCACACCTTGTGCTTGACAACCTCTTGGTGAGATTGAGGGCACAAAACAATTTATTCTGTTGAAGGTTCTCAAGAGAAGGATAAGGAGATAACACCTGAAATACTGGTTCCCCGAGAGTTCGATAATAAACCCTCAAGTCACCCCTCGTGGGGAAAACTGTCTTTCACTACTACATACACTCTGCACTTGGAGTCTCAACCTAACCCATTTTCTTTCAACGCAGGTGACTATGTGAAGGGCCATCAAGACCGTTTTCTGACGCCGTCATAGTAGCATCATTGGGTATCAGTGTTGCACACATTTTTGACAATTGGCTTAACGGTGTGGATCCTAGGGTTAAACTCTTTAGCAGGGTGGAAGCGATTGCTGTTATTTGGTCGCTCTCGCTATGTAGAAATGACAAAGTTTTTAACGATAGAAATGCTTCTGTTATGCAGGTTATCTATCGGTGCACAGCAACATTACGAGCATGGTCGGCCCTACAGCGTGTGGAGCACCGAGACTTATTTTTGGAGGTGGTGTTGCGTTTGGAGGCTGCGGCGAGGGAGTTATTCTCCTAGCATGGATGGCCACATAGTCTCCGGAACGACCTACCACCATCTTAGGCGTCTTTACAATTTCTCATTATGATATGTAATTTGCCTTTTTTATTTCCGTCTTGGGTACTGGTGAACTTATGAATGTGTGCATCTTAACTATGCAGAGGCCGGGTGTAATGCTTAAAACTTTTAAGTAATAAAATCCCTTTATCGGTTACAGATTTTATAGTGAATTGTAAATTTGCAGATTGTCTTGGTAGGTGGGCAATTAGGCTGCAATGGACTGGAAATGCTTCCACAAGGTTTTTTTTTAACTCACAAGGGTATCGTTAGTTGGACGATGGACCATATCAAATCTGTATCACGGACTCACGGTCAACTGGATAGCAAAACGAGCATAATTTTCCGACTGTCCAAAAGCACATTAGGCCTGACAAATGTGAATGCACCGTTTCCACTCAAAGTTTCTCTAGATCTAGCGGACAGGACTGGGTATAGCCTAGGCCATTCGGTATCGTCGAAACACCCGAGGACGCCGACTTCTGTTTTGTTTGTGGCGGCCGAGAGGTCATGTGATTATGCCATGCCGCCTGCGACATCTCGCAAACTAGATCTATCCGCAAGAAAACACCCCCGCAATACCATCGTGCCAACTCGTGTGTTGAACTGTTGATCATGCCACCATACAAGACGCCGACTCCCAAGTTATACCTGATCAAATACTCAATCTAGAGGTACGCTGGTAATTGTACACATAATCGATCAATTGTCGTTGTGCACGTGTATGCAATATTTTCAAGCCTAGTAAAATCGCTAGCCGAGATCAACAACAGTTTTCCAGTCAATCCAAGTAGAAGTCCTAGCAGAAATCTAACAATTTTATCTATACTAGCATAGGAAGTTGATAATAAATTGTACTCCTTCCGGTCGGATATAAGTGCCGTGTGAAGTGTACTAAGCTAGTAAAAAATGCTAAACGATTGACGACAGTTATTATGGATCGGAGGTAGTATATTTATGAGCCCTAGTTATGCAGGCTCTGATATGTGAGTTGTCCACTATTGACGACTTAAGGAAGTACTCAAAGATAACAAGGGGAAAATGTCTTGAGTAGCTTGCCGAACACCGAATAATTTTACGACTCACTTGAGCCTCGCCCCACACTATGTCTAAATCCTGACTCCGTCCCTGGTTTTATGTAGCATGCATCGCCCCCGGTTCTACTCCCTCCGTTTTTTAATATAATATGTTTTACCATTTGTCCAAATTCACATGTATACAAATGTATGTAGACACATTTTTGTGTGTGCATGTTCACTCATTTTAGTGTGCATGTAGACAACATGTGCAATAGATAAAACGTCTTATATTCATGCACAGAGGGAGTATGTCCCTAGCGTAAGCATGCAACTGTAGTTGCATGTTTACTGCTCCTTATATTTTTTTTGTTTTTGAGAAATCCTTATATTTCCTTAACGTAAGCATGCAACTGTAGGAAGCTAAATGGGCCTACCGCTGTTTTCAGCCTAACCGAGCGATTCCACAACAAGAAGTCGCCCGAGCGGCACCTAGAATAGTCCACCGCCTTCACCTAAAAAAAGGCCCATTTTCTCACTGATCAAAGCACGACGGAAGGACTCAAAAAAAAAAACGAAAGTGTTGAAATTTGGCGGCGCCTTTGACCGCACTCAGCGGCGTGGAACATGCTGGACTGCCTGTCGCCGGTGAGGCGGTTACCGACCGCCGGCGATCTTGCCGGCCAAGCATTCTGCGGGCATTGGAACCACACGTGCACACGTTCGGTGGGACGCTGACTCAGCGGCGGATCCTACGTTCTTGCGATGCATAGGCAAACGATGATGCCGGGTGTACTCTGCTATATATTCTGTCCTTCAGCTGTGCAACTTCGATAAAAGGCAATATATTAATATCAAATACACTCAGTCTCTGTATCAAGTCAATATCAAGAGCCGTCAAGATATTGAGAATGCACACAGCTAAATTATTAAAAAGAAATAAATGAGAAAAGAAAAGTAGCATCAAGTGTCAAGCCGAAGCAACATCAACCACCGCCGGAAATAACACACAGTTTGCGAGATAGGTCCTCCAACAGCAACGCCTTCAGAAAGGGAATGACACGTAAGTGTCACAGTTGCCGGATCCGGACAGTAAGTTCATATCATGATTTTCAGTCTATAGAGGAAGTGTGAGCAATTTTCATGCAATGTCTTCAACAAGATAACGACGAATAAGCACCGTCATTGCTGGTAGCACCCATAACTGAAAACCCGATACTCAAGGAGCATCACCTTGTGTTGTCGCCTCCGCATATCAAGCGGACACCTTCATACCTCCTACCCTTCACGTTCACGAGCCGAACACAAACTGAGCGACCAAACGCATACAATGTCTTCAAAGGTTCACCATTGTCTGAATGTTTGGCCGTCCAACCAACCAGGGACGGAGCTGCTTCATACACACTGGTGTCAGGGTAGTGAGCAAAACCTTCATCAAAGCACTAGTAATTCTGTTAATCTATATAAGATGACCCATCACAACAAAGACTGACACCAGTGAATCTTTGTTCTAGCTTCGTCCCTGCAACCAACAGTGGGTAAGCACACGCCATGGACCCAGCGTGGCCGCGTGGGACATCTATGGCACAGTTTTTTGCAACTAGCCATCCAAGTTCCAACTATACCGGTTCTAGAACATCCTCGATACTTTTAACCAAATGAATCTTTCCCGATGAACTGTCCAACGTGTCCCGATTAGTGCCTTGATTAACCTCGTGATGTGGACACCGTCACTCCGGTTGACTGCCGCGAAGTGCCGCCCTTCGCCGATGCATCCTCTGCTCTGGCCGGACTCTGAACTTCTCTAAACTCTGGTTAGAGTGCGCGTTGCCATTCTGCCCGATTTGCCAGTGTTATCTACGAATTTTCATCCCTAGCTAATTTTACGAAGAATTCGAAAATCTGGAAGGAACATGTTTCAACAAGATATACAAGAAACATGGAAGGACCAAGTACTGATGGAACTTTGGTATTTACAACAGACACAAGGTGAAGAGGGATCAACAGAACCACATCATACAATCAAACTCGACTAAGCTCTGGTTCCATGCACGCACGCAGAGAACATGCATGGACAGGCATCATAGTACGGCTCTCACATCGTAGCTCGCTCTCCTACGTATTTACAACACACCGGCCGGGCGGCCGGGTAAGGCAACCAGCTAGGCCTAGTCGCCGGTCGGGACCGCTTCCCCGGCGCGACGGAGCGGCGACAGCGAGCGGGAGGCCGGGGGCGAGCTCTCCCGTCCGGGTGAACCGCCGGCGGCGGCCGGCCTCGTCTCCAAGAGCTGCAGCTCCAGCAGGTGCTTCCGGGTCTCCTCGTCCTCCCGCTTGATCCTGCTCACCTGGCTGTGGATCAGCAGCACCTCCCGCTGCTCCTTCCCCTCCCTGAGCAGCCTCTCCTCCATCGGAACAAGAAGGAATGGCGACCTCACCATCGAGCACGACGTATGAGGAGCTGGATTATATATTAATCTGCTGGAGTCGTATTTGTTAAGTCCCGAGTCTCTCGGTCGCGATTTATATAGAGGCATGCCATGGAGATGGGGAGAGGAAGGTGGTTGTCGGGTCCGGGTTTTTTGCGAGTTGATTTCCGCGGGAGAGCGACGGCGGCTGGTCGGAGACGGGCAGGGCTACCTTGCGCGCGCGCGACAGGAGCGAAACGCTCGATCGGTTTCCGACCAGGTAATTATGCTAATCAAGGTAAGTTTTCGTGCGCGCGTGTTGCTAGATTAGGAAAGCTGACTTTTTCGTGCGGGATCAGATCTATTCCCTTTTCTTGGGTTGTGCCAATCTGGCTGCCCAGGCTGGCTTCGCGCGCGGCCCACATAGCATTTCTATTCCCTTTTCGTGGGCTTGCATCAGTACCGAAGCCCAGTTAGCATCTATTCCCTTTTTTCTATTCCCTTTTGTCTCTTCCTTTTTGGCGTAAAAAATTTGAACTATCTGAAAGAAAAACTCCTTTTTCTCTATTCCCTTTTAGGGCAGTGATATTTTAGGGTTATAAAAAGGGAGGGAGAAATTAAATTCCCACTTCCAACTAGTACAAAAAAAGTATTCAGATTTAAAGCTCCACTTCCAACTAGTATAAAAATTCACTAAACTACGTGGATCAAAACTAATCGCGGACTCGACGTGCAAGAACTCGACATGCAACTATTGAAAGGATTTTTCAACATGCAACTTTTGTCGCGGAAAAAAATACTGGATTTTCTTTAGTTTCAATAAAACTCAATGAAAAATCAATTCCCTTTTTGGGCTAGTGATTTTTTAGGGTAAAAAATAAATGGGTGGGAGATCGAAAAATCCCACTTCCTACTAGTATAATTTTTTTGAACAAATGATAGCTGCCACTTCCTACCAATACAAAAAAATTGATCAAATAAAAATCCAATTTTCCTGTAAATGGAACCAATTATTTCACCAAAATAGATAGATCAAAAATCCATGTGCCACAACTAAAAAACCAACTATTATTAAAAAATCATTTTTGATTAAAAAGAAGGAGAAATAAAACACTATCTGATTGTAAAAAAACACCAACTAAACTTTGTGTCAGCACAAAAAACTTATTGGTGCCAATTCCCTTTTTTGGGCTAGCGATATTTTAGGGTAGAAAAAATGGGAGGGAGCTCAAAATTCCACTTTCAACTAGTATAAATAATTTGATCAATTAAAGAACTCCACTTCCAAGTAGTATAAAAATGAAATAAAAGACAACCTAGATGTTAACTAGTCTCTTTAAAATTAAAGATAAATAGGAGTGACATAAGTAAAAGTGCACTTCAAAAAACTGGTACAACCATGAGATATAACAAGTTAACTGAAAAAATGTTATGGACCAGTCGGAATTAAGTTTTAAAAAGGACAAACACAAAAAAGTGGCATATAAAAAAGAGTACGCAATGTTTAAGGGGCTGTCTATTAAACAGTCAGCTGTTTTTCTATTAAAAAACAGACATATTTTCTAACCAATCAGAAAAGCACAGCAGTCAAAGTCAATTGGGCTGAGAAGAAAATCTATATGTTTCATTCCCGCCTAAAACAGACACATTTTCAGTTCATGTGAGTTTTCAGTTTGCCCCATTCTGCAGTTTTCCTCCCTAGCCCATCATTTAAAGTCAGGAACCGCAAAACAAAAAAGAGTACGTGATGTTCTTTTGTCAGTCCATCTCTGAGACGCTCTTGAAGTCCTGCATGGCTTGTGTTGTTCCTGCTTTGGAGGCGTTTATGCTTCAAATATTACAGCTAAAAAAGAGGAATCAAACAGCTGTGCCCCTCAGGTCACACAGGACGAATCCAGCTCCATGCTACATGGTCTGTATGACTTCATCCAGGCACCTAATTGTTCAAAAGATGCTTCAGAATTGGTGCCATATGAAGACTTAATTACATGAAACTTTTAGAAAACTCAGTGCGGCATCAGAAGCAAAACAGAACTGAAACAGAGCAACAGCTGCCATGACCATATCACTTGCTTGCTTACAGATCCAAAAAGTTGATGCCAAATAGACAGGAACATGATGAAAAATAGTACATATCACAAGTGGGATCGTGGCAATCAGATCCAAAGAAAGAACAGAGATAATGAGCACTAATGCACTATGCACACTATAGGCAATATTTCCTATCAACTAAGTAAGATTCAAGCAATCTACAAAATTACAAGAGCTAGGTTCTGAACATGCACATTTTGCACAATTTTATCAATCAACTGGACGACTGCCAAGAATTTCGAAACACCGATGCTTAACATAGTTACTGGTAGAACTTCGGAGACAAGCACATTTAGAAAACAAGATTAAACAAGAGCCAGCAGTGGCGGCTCCTCCAGCCCCGAGTTCGAGCCCCACGGGCGTCGTATTTTCGGGTGTCTCTGCGTGGTACGGTGCGTAGGCACTGTACTCGCAATTCTGTTGCTGAGTGCGCGCTGGCACTCCTCAGGGCCGGGCCTAACAACCTATTTTTTAAGAAAAAACAAGCAAAGGAACTGATCAACGAAAAATTGAGAAAAAAGCTATTGGAAAACTTAAAAGCTAGAAGGACTGAAAAAAAAGTGAATATTGAAAGACTGAAAACAGATACCGGATGGAGAAATGCTCAAGTATATCAGTAAGCAATAGCTAGCCATTTGAATTGTTTTTCTCAGTGGAGACTGGAGACTACTTGCAAATAATGGGGATCATAAATTTGTTTGTAAGTAACCAAGAGATCACGTGATTATGTTAAAAGATATTTAAGTACACACCATACTGGCATCGTGATTGTCAATACTAGTAATGGAGATGAGCACTTGTAAAAAGGCCTACATGGACTGAACTGCTTGCTCCCATTTCAGACATACGTGAGAAAATCATTTAGCTTCAAAATAGTGCACACATGGTTCGAGAAACATGTGAAAGTACCTCATTCCTAATTGTTGAGCTAATGTGTTGCAGCTTGCATACTGAACAAAACACATATGTTTACTGGTGTCAGCTGCTTGCAGCTCAAGACATGATCATGAGCCAAATGAAGTCTAAGATTTACCTCCATGAGTATGAGCGATCTTGAGCATTATCTCGCCTATGAAACAAGGCTCTTCACATAAACTGATTAACTGAGCAAAAGAGACTGAACTGAAGAAAACGAAGACTAAATAATAAACTGAAGAAATGGGAAAATGAAGAAATTCAGAAATGAATAAATGACAAAACAAAATGAAGACTGAGAAACTTTAAAAATGAAATATGAATGAACAAAAAGAAAATAAACTTATTTACTGAAAAATGAAGAATGAGAAGTGATCAACTAGTCAAATACGAAGAACCGAAAAACTTATTGACTAAAACTGAGGAAAAACTGAAGAACATGACTTAGAAAAATGAGAAGGACTAAAAGCAATGAAGATTAAAATACTGAAAATAAAGACTGAAGAACAAGACTTCAAAATGAAAACTGAATAATGTAGGAAGAACTGAGAACTTAAGAAAGAAACTGAGGCACAAAAAACTGAAAAACTGAATTTTGAAAATCAAAAAGAGGCAAATGATAAACTGATCAACTCAAAATTGAGAACAAAGCCATTGAAAAACTTAAAAGCTAGAAGGACTGAAAGAAATGAAGATTGAACGACTGAAAAGTAAGTAAATAAATAAATAACGACTGAGACACTAAGAGAAAAATGACTCATAAATTCCATGCTCCCGAATCGATCTACGTATCAGCGAAACACGTACGATCATCCAGGGTACTCTCGGACATGGTTTACTTAAGCAATGTGACCAATTCTATAGCAAACAAGTTACCAAGTGGGATAATTCCCCACGTACTAGTTATCAGTCGCATACCAGGTTAAAAAGTTATCGGGGTTCGGACATTTGGTGTATTGTTACAACACATTAGTCTAAAAGTAACCAATCGCATAGCAAAGCAAGCTATCAAGGTGGGATGCTTAAAAAAACCACTATTACCAGCACCATGGACTAAAAGTTACAATGATAAAGTTATTACCGATGCTATACCAAACAAGTTACCAAGGGATGTGGTTTACTTAAGAAATATGATCAAAGCTATAACAAACAAGTTGCCAACGGTTGTATTCCCTCATACTAGTTATTAGTCGCATATCAGGTGAAAAGTTATTGGGTTCAGACACTTGGCGTATTATTACCAACACATCAGTCTAAAAGTTACCAATCACGTGACAAAGCAAGCTAGCGGGGGTGGGATGCTTAAAAAAGCATTATTGCCAACGCACTTGACTAAAAGTTACCAATGACAAAAAATGGTACAAATTGTTACTAGGCGCATATGCATAAAGTTATCGACCATGCGATACACATCATTTGTTACCGATGCTATAACATACAAAGTTACCGAGGGATGTGGTTTACTTAAGCAATGTGACCAATTCTATAGCAAACAAGTTACCAAGTGGGATAATCCCCCACGTACTAGTTATCCGTCGCATCAGGTTAAAAGTTATCGGGGTTCGGACATTTGGTGTATTATTACCAACACATTAGTCTACAAGTAACCAATCGCATAGCAACGCAAGCTATCAAGGTGGGATGCTTAAAAAACCCACTAGTACCAGCACCCTGGACTAAAAGTTACCAATGACAAACAAGTGGTTCAAATTGTTACCAGATGCATATGCATAAAGTTATCGACCATGCAATACACATCATTTATTACCAATGCTATACCAAACAAGTTACCAAGAGGTGTGGTTTACTTAAGAAATGTTATAAAAGCTATAACAAATAAGTTACCAACGGTTGTATCCCCTCGTACTAGTTATCAGTCGCATATCAGGTTATACACATCATTTGTTACCGATGCTATAACATAAAAGTTACCGAGAGTGTGGTTTACTTAAGCAGTGTGACCAATTCTATAGCAAACAAGTTACCAACGGGGGTATCCACGTCAAAGTACTTATCAGGGGTGGGATGGTAAAAAAAGCATTATTACCAGCACACTGGAATAAAAGTTACCAATGACAAAAAAAGTGTTACAAATTGTTACCAGGCGCATATGCATAAAAGTTATCAACCATGCGATACACATCATTTGTTACCGATGCTATAACATAAAAGTTACCGAGGGTGTATTTTACTTATGCAATATGACCAAAGCTATAACGAACAAGTTACCAAAGGGGGGTATCCCCCATCATAGTACTTATCATTCTCATATGAGGTTAAGGTATCGGGGTTCGGACACTAGGGGTATTATTACCAACACAGTAGTCAAAAAAGTTACCAATCACATAGCAAGCAAGCTATCGCGGGGGTGGGAAGCTTAAAAAAGCATTATTACCAGCACCATGTACTAAAAGTTACCAATGATAAAGTTATTACCGATGCTATACCAAACAAGTTACCAAGTGATGTGGTTTACTTAAGAAATGTGATCAAAGCTATAACAAACAAGTTGCCAACGGTTGTATTCCTTCATACTAGTTATTAGTCGCATATCAGGTGAAAAGTTATTGGGTTCAGACACCTGGCGTATTATTACCAACACATCAGTCTAAAAGTTACCAATCACATGACAAAGCAAGCTAGCGGGGGTGGGATGCTTAAAAAAGCATTATTACATACGCACTTGACTAAAAGTTACCAATGACAAAAAAGTGGTACAAATTGTTACCAGGCGCATATGCATAAAGTTATCGACCATGCGATACACATCATTTGTTACCGATGCTATAACATACAAAGTTACCGAGGGATGTGGTTTACTTAAGCAATGTGACCAATTCTATAGCAAACAAGTTACCAAGTGGGATAATCCCCCACGTACTAGTTATCCGTCGCATCAGGTTAAAAGTTATCGGGGTTCGGACATTTGGTGTATTATTACCAACACATTAGTCTACAAGTAACCAATCGCATAGCAACGCAAGCTATCAAGGTGGGATGCTTAAAAAACCCACTAGTACCAGCACCCTGGACTAAAAGTTACCAATGACAAACAAGTGGTTCAAATTGTTACCAGATGCATATGCATAAAGTTATCGACCATGCAATACACATCATTTATTACCGATGCTATACCAAACAAGTTATCAAGGGGTGTGGTTTACTTAAGAAATGTTATAAAAGCTATAACAAACAAGTTACCAACGGTTGTATCCCCTCGTACTAGTTATCAGTCGCATATCAGGTTAGACACATCATTTGTTACCGATGCTATAACATAAAAGTTACCGAGAGTGTGGTTTACTTAAGCAGTGTGACCAATTCTATAGCAAACAAGTTACCAACGGGGGTATCCACGTCAAAGTACTTATCAGGGGTGGGATGGTAAAAAAAGCATTATTACCAGCACACTGGAATAAAAGTTACCAATGACAAAAAAAGTGTTACAAATTGTTACCAGGCGCATATGCATAAAAGTTATCAACCATGCGATACACATCATTTGTTACCGATGCTATAACATAAAAGTTACCGAGGGTGTATTTTACTTATGCAATATGACCAAAGCTATAACGAACAAGTTACCAAAGGGGGGTATCCCCCATCATAGTACTTATCATTCTCATATGAGGTTAAGGTATCGGGGTTCGGACACTAGGGGTATTATTACCAACACAGTAGTCAAAAAAGTTACCAATCACATAGCAAGCAAGCTATCGCGGGGGTGGGAAGCTTAAAAAAGCATTATTACCAGCACCATGTACTAAAAGTTACCAATGATAAAAAAGTGGTACAATTTGTTAACATGCGCATATCCATAAAGTTATCGACCACGAGATACACATCGTTTATTACCGATGCTATAACATAAAAGTTATCGATGAGGAGACCTGCTAATATATTACCAATGCACTAGCATACAAGTTATCAACGAGAAAAGAACTCATAAGATATTACCAGCCACATATCAAACATGTTATCAAATCAGGTATACTACAAAATTTATTATCAAGACACTAGCATACAAGTTATTGATGAAAAAACTAGTAAATATTACCAATCACATATCAAACACGTTTATCGGGTGAGGGGTATTAAATATTTATTATCAAGACTAACATACAAGTTATCGATGACAAAAGTACTACTCCATCCGATCCGTAATATGTGTCGGGGAAGTGAACTATGGACGTACAAATTTGAGAAGCTCTCACGACAACTAAATATGATTAGCAGGAGTAGTAAAGATATTACCAATCACATAGCAAACAGGAGAACTGAAATGCAGCAAAATTAAAAATTGAAAATATATATATATATATATATATATATATATATATATATATATATATATACATTCCAGCTATTCTACAACCACTTGTAGAATAACTATTCTACAACCCTTTCTGAACTTCGCGCTGTCACGTAAGTTAACTTCGCCCGTCACGAAAGTGAACTTCACTGAAATTTCGCAAATAAACTTCTTGGCTACACATAATTTTTTCGGAACTTCGCTCGTCGGATAAGTGAACTTCAAAAAAAAATCTTAACTGAAATTCGTGGCTGAGCATGATTTTTCTGAACTTCGCTCTCACAGTAGTGAATTTCACAAACAAACTTCTCAGCTGACCATAATTTTTTCAAAACTTCACTCGTCACAAAAAGTGAACTTCAGAAAAATTCGCAAATAAACTTCTCGACTGAGCATCATTTTTTCTGAACTTCGCCCGTCACATACCAGCATGTTGTTAACTTCTCACGACCCTTTTATGAACTTCTCGTGATATGTAAGTTAACTTCGCATTAATTTTGACAAATCAACTTTTTTTTGTGGACAATATTTTTTCTGAACTTCACTCGTGAAATTCAGAGAAATGTCGTAAATTTAACTTCTCAGTGGACCAACCTTTTTTTGAAACTTCTCCCGACGCTTTTCTGAACTTCACTCGTGAAATTCAGTACACTTCTGCAATGTGGGGATGAATTTCAACCTTTTCCAATAAAAAAAAATGAAATATGGGTGTCACACGAACTGAACCCACGAAACAGAAAAGGTGAACTTCACATCGGCACCATACTTCTATTTTTATCTGATATCATCAGAAACAACAAACAGTATTCTGACCTTCGCCTACCTACTAGCATGGTAGCACCCCGAACAGCCTTCTGAACTTCACATAAACAAATCCGAACTTCATCGTATAAAATTCAGCGCGAGGAAGCAGCGACAATCCGGATGAAGTTAAATTCTACAACGAGACGAAATGCTCCAGCCATCTAATTTTCTAATTACTGTGGCACAGACCTAACTTCAGAAGAGAAACAAGCAAACTTCAAAAACAGAACAGTGTTAACTTCAAAAACAGAACAGTGTTAACTTCAAAAAAAATAGGGAGGCGGCCATGGATCCACGACCTCCATCTCTGGTGAGCAGGTCCACGAGCTCTTCCGCGAGGGAGCTGGACGCAGAGAGGGAGGTCGAGCAGGGGGTTGGGAGGAGCGGCGCGCGGGTGGAGCAGGGGTGGCGCCAGGAGAAGGTCCCGGGCGGGGGCCAGCGCGCCCGTGAGCAGGGCCATGGCGGGGGCCATCGCGCCGGTGAGCAGGTCGCCGGGTAGGCCGGAGCAGGAAGCCGGCGGCGGGGGAGAGCCGTGGGGGTGACGGCGTCTGGCCTGGTGGCGGCGGCCGGAGATGAGCAGTCGCGAGGCGCGCCGGAGAGGAGAAGGGCGGGCGCTAGGAAGCAGCGGGACTGTCGATGAATGCGCGCCGCGCCGGGCGAGAGGCGGAGGAGGCTCGCCGGTTGGGAGGCAGGAGGGCTGCGCCGGGCGGGAGCTGGGGGGGCCCGGTGACGTGCGGTGGAGGTGCGGCTGTCGGCGGCGCGTGGTGGAGGTGGGGAGCCTCCCGGCGGCGCGCAAGGTGGCGGGGGCGGGGGTTGCGCTCGGAGGTGCTGGGGCAGCCACTGTCGGGCGTGCGGTGGCCCGCCGGTGACATGGACGTGGTCGGGCAGGATTTCAGGGGTGTTAGGAAGGAGGTTAGTGGTGGTGGGAAGGGATAAGGTTGTGGGGTTCAGATCGGATCACGTGGGGTTTTCGCGTGGCAGACGGTTCGGTCGGTTTTTCCCGGTTGGCTGGTTCAGCTGGGTTGTAGAATAGTTATTCTACAAACACTTAAGAGGTGTTGTAGAATAGTCCCACCCTATATATATATATATATATATATATATATATATATATACTTGGTAGAAGAGGTTATCGAGCTGAGGTAGCTCAAGTAAGTCATGCGAAAATGCTCCACCGCCAATAAGTTTCCACAAGGAAAATAGAGCAGCTTACCCTCTGTTGTGTCCAGGGAAGTGAAAGCATAACATATGTGCAGCTGCAGTTGATTTTACTGCGTGAACTAGAGGAGCAGGACCACCTTGGACAGATAAAGAAGGTTTAGAAGGTGTAGCTTTTCAGCTTCAGATATTCTTGGAGTGTTGCACGAAGTGCCAAATTCCTCTATGACATGATGCCCAGGCGATTCATGCGAGAATAAAAAAGTTGGATTAACACATAGAATGGACAGAACAAGGTGATGTCGAACATGATTCCCTCATCAGCGGTCGATCAAAGATTGCAAAGTAGATGTTCTAATCATGACCCACGTCGGACAAAGGAAACCATATTCAGTAAATCAGTGTTCAAAAGCAAGCCTAACACACAGTATTTGAGATTTCTGTATAAAGTTGTGTTGCTCACGCCTAGTTCTAAAAAAGGGAAATATATATACCTTGGTGTCGAGCTCAACGTATGACCTAGGAAAAAACCAGCACAAATAAGCATGCGTCGTAGCCACTTCTGTGGTGTGCCGCCTTGTCCCCAGTTCTCAAAGATGAAGCCAGCATAGGCGTTGCACGGCTACCAAGGGGAGAAAACGGAGGCGCTCAACCCCGCTGGACTCGCACTGAGATACTGAGATAGCCCTTCAGCTCTGCTCCCAGCAGCTCCTGACAAAATGCAACAAAATATCAAGATCCAACTATTCAAGTACCAAGGAAAATGTACTGCACTTCGGATCCCAATATAACTTTAGGTTTCTGTGCATAAAAAATTCTAATACGTAGAAATACGGCACGGTTTCTGAATTCTTGTGCTTAGTAAGGGCACCTAGACTAGATCACGGCCTGAGTGACAGCACGTTTGGTGGTGATGCTCTTTTGATGTTTTGCATCATCTTGGGAGTTCATTGGCACCATGTGTGTGGAAATAGCTGATCAGTAGCATCTCTTATTTAGTAATTGGTCACACAGATCCCCTTCAGAAGGCATGTTTTTCGTAGAAACTATAGTTACGGTACTACGACATAGTACTGCAGTTCATGCACAGGCATAGATGATAACATAAATAATAACAGCAGGTATAACAATGGAGGTTGTTCAGAAGCACAAGTGTTCTCATTAACAACAACCAAGAGATAGACTGACTAGGCTTGAATCCAAATTGAGTGATACCTCCAGGCCATTGAACGCATGAACATTTAATGTTCAAATTGGGTGTCAGGTTAAAACTTGACAGCAACTTTCCTCTGAGAAACTTTCAGAAACGGAAGGCAGAATCCGAGATTACTTAACAAAGCCAAGAGAAACTGACACACCAGAACACCGAAATTTACATACAGCTCCATCAATCGCTGTCAGGCAAACAAAATGAGAAGCAAGTACAAATAAAAGGGGAATTAAGTCACGAGAGACAATGAACATTGAACACTACAAGGACAACTTCTGTCAACTGATCAAGATTCATACAGCGGACAAGCTACAAGGATCAGCACTAATCAGAACATGAACATTATAGTATGAAGGTTCACAGCAATCTCACCAGCAAATGGCAAGACAAAAGCTGAAAAAATTTAGTACCTTACAGGCGTCAGGGGGAGGGCTGCCGGGAAGGAAGGCTCGCAGCGGCCGCGGAGTTCTGCAGTCAGCTTACAGGCGTCAGGTTCCCTTACGCAGTACCCTAGAAAGCAACATGACAATTACTTTCTAGACTAATGTTTAAAACTTACCAATCAAACAAAATGGGTTAAACGATTATGGCCAATGCATCTCTACTAAGAGCCGCTGCTCGTAAATCCAAGTTTCTTACAATACTCTCACCACGTGTTACCATACACGCTTACATAAGAATTCCCCGAGATACTTCTCGTCACATGGTTGCATGAAAATATCTGCAGCTGTCCGAAGATGGAACTTGGATTTGTCATCTTTGGGTACAGAAAGAATCTGCTACGTTCCCTTCAGAAAATTCCACATTGCCCAAATGAAGAATAGAAGCAACGACTTTGAATACGGCATCCTGAAAGGTGTGGAATAGAATTATTAAAAAAATGGTCTTCTGAAGAATTAAACTAGCTTCAAACATTGGGCTTACTTGCTCATCGGAACCAATGCTTACAATATCCATTGCTCTCCTGGTTGCTACATATTCTGAACAAACATCCATTGCATCAAGATTAATGCAATTAGATTGGTTGAGATAGTGAAACGTTGGTGCATCTACCAATTTATACCTCTCACGGTCCTGAAACACCATTATTGGAGCACAGATCAAAAGGTATAGAGCACAATTTGGAGAATACGAGATGGGGGTATACCTGAAGATGGCAGGAGACTGACGGTTAGCGGGTGAGCTGCAATGGCGGATTAGCTGCGGGGGTGGAGGCCTATGGCCGTCAGAGAAGACAACTAGAAGGGGCAATGATCTTGCCGTTCTCCTTAGCCTTGGCGACGACCACCTTCAGTCCTTCACCCCTTCATGCCGGCACCGCTCCTGCCAGGACGATGGAGACTGTGATTTGGGGGCACCGAGATCTCAATTGGGGAGGTGGGGCGCAGCAGGATGTGGGCGGCGGCGGCACTCGGAGTAAACGGTGCGGAGGAGCTGGAGATCACCGTGCCGCAGGCGGAGCTAGACCTAGGTCCTGTGGAGCAGTGGTGGATCTGGGATATAATCCCCGGTAAATTTTGGAGGGAAAGGAGGACGCCCCACGAGATAGGGAGAGCTCAGCCAGATGAAGGTGTCACGGAACCGTGCTCCGGCAGATTTGACGGGAGAGGGACCGACGAGGAGATTGACACGCCGGTGGATTCGAGAGGACGGAATAAACGAAGGTGGAAAGGGAATTGCGAGGAAAGAAGAAAAGGGAAGAGATGGGGTAGTCCGGGGAAGAAGGTCGCCGAGAGTGTCTTCAGGTGGAGAGGACCACCGGGAGGGTCGTCGGGGAAGAGGGATTTTCGCAGGGGAAAGGCGGGTTGGCACGGCGGGCAGGCTAATGGACGAGTACCGAAAAGGGAAAGGTGGATGAACGAAAAGGGAATAGGAGAGCGAGGCAGAGCGCGCGGCCGAACCGAGCGAGCGCTCGCGCGCTCAACAGATAGCCGTTTCGGTCGGAGACGTGGGGTGGCTTCCGATCAAGCGGTCGTTGCCACTCTATTGGAAGGGCACACCACGGCTAACTCTTCTTTCTTTTGACACATGTATTAATCGTGCAAGTCATTTTCCCTATTTTTAGCTTATTTTTTTGCGAGTCATGATGTAGGGTAGGGACTTGGGGGAAGAAAAAACGTGTGGACTGATCAGTGACTTATATAGTGACCCACTGCTAAGGCCTAAGGAACCAATTAAGGAGAGATACTACTCCATAATTAACACGTCCCGTCCGGAAAAATCACTTCAGGACACGTATCAAGAGGGAGTGATGGCCACCAACGCATTGGAAAAAGCTGGTGAAATCAGAACGGTAGATAAAGTCGCTCAAGATCGGCTCGGGCATTCCGACAACGAAAAAGAATCGGCTAAGGATTGATGGGTGTCAACCATCGACTATAATTGTTTTTCAAACCAAGCAGGACAATTGCATGTGAATTATATTAAACAGGAGAAAAACAAACAAAAAATAAAGATTCCAGCCCGAACACAGAACAAAAGACACAAATTAAGCCCCAAGTTTCAACAATGGCGCAGCCTGTCGGCTGTCGCACACACCCACACACGCCAAGAGACGACCCTCAACACTTCACCTAGGTTACATTGAGGAGGAAGCGACCATGACTGGCCATCGCCCACGTCTTCGGGGCGATTTTAATTTGGTCATTGATTTTATGAACCTGTATGAAGATCAAACACCCTCATGTTTCTTTCCCGCCAAATGGACCAAGTAATCAACATAACCAGCGAAATAGACTAGGTTTTGCTTCTTCCCTGTAAGGTAACACCAGCAACGCGCCACCAACTGGTGAGCGATTGGACAGTGTTGGGACTGGGAGTGACATGTTGCAAACAAGCCCATTTGAGAGGTTCTCCGGACCCCTAAAATGTGTCTGGTTTAAGGGGGTGCTAGACACGTGTCCGGCACAATGAGGTTGCTTCCCCAGTGGCGGCCCCCAAATTAAAATTGGAAATAATAATTTGATATCAAATGAAAGCAAAAGGTTAAAATTTCATTCAAATTCTATGACATTTTACATGAAGTCAACAGAAAGTTAACTAAAGAAAATCCTAAGCTAGTTTATATCTATTCGTCATCGTCATAGCTGTAGATAATGCCGCCATCGTAGGGCTCCGGCTTTGGCTACCGTGACGGGCCCGACTCATGCTCCCCGACCATGATGACCACGTCCAGCGCTCCGACGGCCTGGAAGCCATTAGTCCGGCGAGACGAGAAGATCGAACTGTTTGATCAGGTGCGCCTCGTCGGGGAGGAGGCTGTGGCCCTGAGAGCCGTCGCCAGATCCGGAGACGTCGGCCTCGTCATCATGCGCCATTTTGCTGGAGGGGGGAGAGTGGAGGCCGGAGTTTGACCAGGGTTGGGGAGCGATGGCTGTTACAAGAGCCCACACCTTGTGTTATAAGGGCCGGCGAAACGGGCGAGGTGAGGCACCAACATCAATTACAGTGGACGCGTGGGCAAGTGCATCGGCGCGTGGGAAACATGGTGTCTATGTGGGAAACCGGCGAGACGTCCTTAATCTATGCTGACTGGCCGTCGGCATCCCCGCGTCTTTATGACATCAGGTCGGCTGGCTTGTCCGGGCGTTGTCCAAAGCCCTCGAGCAGGCCCCTAACTATGGGGTTGGCCTCAGAGGTGTCGGACAATTTTTGTTCATATTTGTTATATATGATACAAAATGTTGGCATGAAAAATAGAGAGCCTAGATGATTCTAGTAATAAATAGCAAACAAAAAATACACATATAGGGCTCACAAAATATTCGTTTTTGTAGATCAATTGTCGCCTTGTTCCTTCACATTTGCAATTTTGTGAACCAACATGATCAATCATTCGAGCATATATAGGAGGAATTGCACAAAATTGTTTGGGCATAGGTGAAGATTTGTGAGAGCAAAGGATTATAGTGGTTTCTACAAGTATCGGAAATGGATATTCTAGGTTTTTACCATGGTGATTAAGCAGATTACATAAGAAGCCGATCCTTTGATGAAATTTAATTTATTCCTGAATCTAGAGAATGACGTCATTCGTGACTATTAGAGCTTCTGAACTTTGCTTGTATCCCTAATTCCCTATTGTTGTTACTGAGAACATAATTGGCGCAACATTATTGGATATGCTGGCCCAATGGGTCTTTGGGCCATGTCCAGGCCTGTCACTTCACTAATTATCAGTACAGCTTCACTCAAAAAAAAAAAATCAGTAGTGTGGAATAATTTTCTATTTGTGCTATCAGATTGTAAAGAGGTTATTACAGAGATCAATTCGGAGTCCCTTGGGAGGCATGGAGCGATCATCAAGGAGGTCCAACACCTATCGAATTCCTTTGATAGGTGTTCTTTTAGGCATGAGCTTCGTAACCATAATTATGAATTCGATAGGTGTGCTTTTAGGCATGAGCTTCGTAACCATAATTATGAAGCTCACAATATTGCTAAGGTTGGTACTACTCTAGATGCGGGGCGCCACTTGTGGCTTGGTGTTCCCCATGAGATCTATCTTATACCTGTAAACGTTATGCATGATCAATAAATCTTACTCCCCCGTTCGGAAAAAATGTCACAAAAATGGTCTATCTATAGTTCATTTTTGTGACAACCTTTTCCGAACGGAGCGAGTAGCAGTGTTGTCTCAAAAAAAAAACTAATTGTGCACGTATATTTTCACAACTGCTCTAGAAAACGTAAAGTATATTTCAGAACTTCGCTGTGCCAAAAGAGTTTAGAAATCGTGACAAGCTCATCAGCTAAAGCATTATTAGTATCTCTACGACAGAATTGAAACTTGAAAGGTTACCTTTACAAATTCTTGTGCTGAGTTTCTGCACCCATCGAACATGGCAGCAGCTGCCCATTCGTTCTGATATACCTCCATTCAGCATCACGCTGAAGACGTTAGCAGCATGGCCATTCGATCTGCTTCTATTTTTATTTCCGAGTAAACTCTTGTGGAGGGCAGGCGTTCCTGTAATTCGTATAGAATAATAGAATTGACCCAGTTTATAAGAAAGACGGGCCAAACAAAATCATACATTGTCCTGTTTATGAGAAAACATGACAGAAAAATCGCACAAGCAATGCGACCCGCCGTCCACACGACGCAAGTCGACCAAACGCTACAAACACACGCCATCGACTCCGGGGCCGCCGCCCAGACATACACCACTCGGCACTAAAACCACACACGAGCCCCACGGGGCCGCCCAACCGACTGCCCGTAGACCTCGTACGGCATGCCAAAACCCGGGGCTGCTGCCCCGACGTAGCAACCAGTAACGTTCACATTGTCCGAAGGCGATCCAGCCGAGTCGAGGAAACCACTACCCGCGCAGCCAAAGATCGCCACCCAGGCCCACGCAAAGCCAACGACTCTACCTCATAGAATCGTCGCTGTGTGTGTATTTAAAGTATGATCTCCGGAAAGTGCATTTGGCTCCCGAGCACCAGTGCTCATCCAGTTCAAAAAATTCGAAAATCATATTTATGAGTTTAAAAAAATTCTAAAAAAATCATATATGTTCTTAATGAAGTAGACTATAAGCGTGCAAAATCTTAATGTAAAATCTTTTGTATTATGGTCTACACAAAAATGACACGAGTTGAAAATTTGAAACTCTACATTATACGCTATACTCAAATATATACATTTGTTATTTTTGTGTAGCACAATACATAAAGTATTTTGCACTGCGATTTTCTACGTTTATAGGATATACCATTAAGAATATGCATGATTTTTTCAGGGTTTTTAGAACTTTTAAATATAGTTTTTTATTTTTTGAAAATGGTGAGATCACTATAGGTCGGGAGCACCAAATCTCTACTCGTATGAACATCAGAGTCAAAGTCGAAAGGGGATGCAAGGCATATATATCGAAAGTTAGCAGCAGCGTCAACTCTGCACGCAACGCGTTTCTCCCGCGCCATGTACCGATGTCAGCCCGGCCGGCCAACTCAATCGCCCGGCCGGCGGCCTCAAGTCAACAGCTATAATGAGCGAACTGCGTCAACGGAGTTACAGTAATTGTCGCATTTGCGGCTCACCTGCCGGTATTCCGTACTGTCCATACGCCGAGTGTGCAAACAACAGACCACGAGTCTGGAGATGGCGACCACCGACAACGAGGGGCACGTGACACCAGGCCCGTCGCGCCGGCGCCGGCGCCGGCGCCGGCCGGTGACATCTCCGGCACCTGTGCGTCCGCGCATTCTCTCTTCCTCTCCGGCCCGCACGCTCCCGCACGCACAGCTCTACCGTCGCCGATCCCGACGCAAATGGTAGTTTAACCCCGGCGCGGCGCGCGCGCCTCGCTAGTATTCCACCACTATGGAGCCACGCTCCATGTGATCCATCCATCTCCCTCCCACGCCCGTAAAGGCTCAACAGAAGCGCAACCCACGCAACCGCAACTAGCGAAAGATCTTCTCGCGGAAGAAGAAAAAATGGCGAAAGATCGACCAAGTTGTTTGTCCAGTACTACTGCTGGTAAGAAACCAGCAAACCACGACGTCCCTTCGTAGAGTCGACGACGTCTAGACATCCTCTGAATTCTGGAACGCTCCAAATGGAAGGCCGTGTCTGCTCCGGCCACCAGCTAGCAGCTGCAGCCGGTCAAGCTGTAGCACACATCAGTCCGTTTCTTCTCCGCATCGTCGCCTTTCATGCATAGTGCAGAACGCTAGCTTCCATTTCGACTTTCGGCTACCACATGTCCACATCCCTACGGAGGATCACAACCACGAACCGTTCAATGGCTACCGATGTGTGGAATGCAGCATCATGCATCTTCGCGCCCGGCCGCGTTCGTTTGACCTCTTCTACTTGAGTATAATATAGCCGCCACGCCTCCTCCACAGCGCGCTTACTGAATTTCCATACTTAACGAAGTAGAGCTATTACGTAGGCGCACCTCATCAACAACTAACTCCATCCTTACGCGCTTTGCACCACGACACGACGTCAGCTGCTCATCGCCCGGCAATGCGGCAGCGGGCGCTCGGCGGCCGCGGCCCGCTCCTCGTCGCCCTCCTGCTGTGCTGCTCCGCGCTCCGCGTCGTGCCGGACCTGGCGGCAGACCGCGCGGCGCTGCTCGCGTTCCGGACCGCGGTCGGCCCGGGGCTCCCGTGGAACACATCGTCCCCGTCCCCGTGCGGGTGGCGCGGCATCGGTTGCGACAACGCCACCACCGGAGCTCCACGAGTCGTCGCGCTGCAGCTCCCCGGCGCCGGCCTGATCGGTCAGGTGCCCGCGGGGTCCCTGGGCAACCTCACCGCGCTGAGGACGCTATCGCTCCGTTCCAACGCGCTCTCCGGCGGGATCCCGCGGACATCGGCAACTGCGGGGAGCTCAGGTACCTCTACCTTTATCAGAATCAGCTCGCCGGTGAGATACCCCAAGGGTTCTTCTCGCTCGGCCTGCTGCAGCGGGTAGTCCTCTCCAGCAATCGCATCACTGGCCGTGTGTCGCCCGAGTTCAACAAGCTCACGCGGCTAGCCACTCTGTACCTAGAGAACAACGCCCTAAACGGCACCCTTCCGGCCGACCTTGATCTCCCGAATCTTCAGCTGTTCAATGTCTCCGGCAACCGGCTCAGCGGCCCCGTGCCCGCGTCGCTCGCTGGGAGGCCGGCAAGTTCCTTTGGTGGGACGGGACTCTGTGGCGGCCCTCTAAGCCCGTGCGCGACCCCACCGCCGTCGTCATTACCGCCGCCTCCGGCCGCTGCTCCGGGCGGCAAGAGTAGCAAGCTCTCAACCGCCGCAATTGCCGGCATCGTTGGTGGTGCCGTCGTTGCGGTGCTCGCCGTGATCTTCTTGCTCTGTTTCCGTCGTCGCGGGACGAAGGCCGACACGTCCACCGAAACGGCGGCCTACGGCGACGAGGACGCGTCACCGGAGACGGTGTCCGTGGCGAGGAGGGGCAAGGGCGACGCGAAGCGTTCACGGTCGCGCTCCGCGCAGACGACGGCCGCCAGCGACGCCAAGAAGCTGGTGTTCGTGGGGGGTGAGCCGGACGTGGCCTACGAGCTGGAGTCGCTGCTGCACGCGTCGGCCGAGGTGCTGGGTAAGGGCTGGCTCGGCACGACGTACCGCGCCACGCTAGAGGGCGGCGTCGCCGTCGTGACCGTGAAGCGGCTCAGGGAGGTGCCCATCCCGGAGAAGGAGTTCCGCGGCACGGTGGCCGCGCTCGGCGCGCTCCGCCACGACAACCTGGTGCCGCTCCGCTCCTACTTCTACAGCAAGGAGGAGAAGCTCATCGTCTACGACTTCCTCCGCGCCAAGGGCCTCTCCACCCTCCTCCACAGCCCGAACGGCGCGGCCAGCCTCGGCTTCGCGGCGCGGGCGCGCATCGCGCAGGCGTGCGCGCGGGGCGTGGCCTTCATCCACGACGCCGGCTCGACGCACGGCAACATCAAGTCGACCAACGTCCTGGTCGCCGACGACGCGCGCGACGGCACGGCGCCTACATGACGGACTACGGCCTCGTCCAGCTCGTGGGCGCCAGCGTGCCGCTGAAGCGCGTCACGGGCTACCGTGCGCCGGAAGTGACGGACCCTCGCAGGGCGTCGCGGGAGGCCGACGTGTACAGCTTCGGCGTGCTGCTCCTGGAGCTTCTCACCGGGAGGGCGCCCGCGAACTCGGTGCCGGGCAGCGACGGGAACGCCGACCTGCCACAGTGGGTGCGCACGGTGGTGCAGGAGGAGTGGACGGGCGAGGTGTTCGACGCCGCCATCGCCAACGAGGCGCAGGTGGAGGAGGAGATGGTAAGGCTGCTGCAGCTCGCCATCGACTGCACCGAGCAGCGGCCCGACGAGCGGCCGGCCATGGCTGACGTCGCCGCCAGAATCGAGGACATTGTAGGGAGCGCGCAACGGAAGGCAGCGGACTCGGATGAGTTCCACAGCGTGTCGGCCGACCATTCCTCGTAAACCACCGTGTTCATTGTTTCCCTAGCAATTCATTTCAGTTCTTTGGTGCAAGAACTTGCAAGCTGTATCATTCTTCAACATGTTCATAGAGTCTGTTTATTCGTCTGTTTTTCCTACTTACTTATTAATGTTCGTTCCTCGCAAATACATCAATCTGTTCGTTTTTACAGTACATCGATCTTGAATTGGAAGTTCAACCAGTTGTAAAGATAAAACAAAAAAACTCCCAGCAAATTGGATTCTGCTGCGCTGCAAAATGTAGACTTTTGTAACGCTGCCCGTTGCCAAGATTGAAACGGCCGGTCTGTCAGTCGGCAAGTCAACTTCGGGATGGACATTTTTTCAGCAGCGTCAGCGGACGCGTACAAACACCTTGAAGGCTTCAAGACTTTGACCTGGTAAAGTCGACTGTCGCTGTCCCGGGCGGCAAACGAGAAAATGGCGACGAGAAGCGAGTGGTGAGGAAGATGAGAAGTGGCGGCGCGCTGACTAGATAAACGTAGTCTTTTAGATGGAGACACGGCTTGAGAGAAACTTTAGATACCGCTTTATATGTCATGTGCCGTGTTTCCAAATCATCAATTTGATCAATATAATATAAATCGTATAACACAAAAATTACACCATTTGAAAATATTAAATGGTATATATTTTGCGGAAACCACGAATGTAGGCCAATCTCCATGGAGCCCTTTATTTGAAAAATTCGAAAATCATATTTTGAAGTTTAAAAAAAACTGAAAACATCATGTATGTAGAAAATGTTGTATTGTCCAAACATGCAAAATCTCAAATCAAAATATTTCATATTCTAGGCTACACAAAATATCAACATCTGACGGATTTGGAAGAGTTGATTTTTTTTGCACTATTCACTACTTTCAAATGTCAGATTTTATCATTTTGTGCAGCCAAAAATATAAGATATTTTTAGTTAAGATTTTACACATTGGTGACTACAACATTGTCTACATAAAAAAAATCACTTTTATGAAACTTAAAATATGATTTTTTTTAAATAAAGGGTTCCATGGAGCCTCGCCTCCATTTGTCCGTTCTCATATATTTTTAGTATTTTAACTCATATTATGTTTGTCAAATTGAGACGCGCAAGATGTATAAATCGAAATGGAAGGAGTGCTAGTTAGACAACTACTCGATTTGAAGAATCAGGGTTCTTGCGCATGCCGTGAGTTTAGAACATTTCGATGACATCTTCTACGACCATCACGTCACTCCTGTTGCTATAGAGACGTTTAGATGACCATAAATTCACTTTGATTCCCGAGCTCATATGCTCCTGTTATATCAAACGGAATTTAAAAATAGTAAAACATTTTAAAAATCCGAACAAAATTGGAGGCGAACACATACAATGTTCAACATACGTGAAAAGTTTCGTAGTGAAATGACATTTGGTATGTGAAAGGACAAGGATGTCGCCTAGAGGGGGTGGATAGGCGATTTAAAAACTTTTCCGGTTTAGGCTTGATAATTGCGGAATAAAACTTGGTGTTTAAATTAACAAGCCAACAATCTAATATAGTAGGCTCACCTATGTGCACCAACAACTTATGCTAAGCAAGACAAGCAACAGGGTGATAGCAAGATGTAAAACTTCAAGCACGAAGGCTATCACAATGTAAAGTGCATAAGTAAAGAGCTCGAGTATAGAAATAACCGAGGCACGCGGAGACGACGATGTATTCCCGAGTTCCTCCTTTTTAGGGGAGTACGTCTCGTTGGTGGGTGTGAGTTTCAAACTCAAGACGCCACAAATGGTCACCCTATTCTCCGATGAACCATGCCCAAAAGCTCGGTTCACCTTCCACTATTGATTTCCTTTTAGGCGGAATCAAGTCCCTTACAACAATCTTGAGGCACAACCCACAAAATGATTGGGAGCTCCCAAGTGATCACAAAAGGTCTCAACCGCCACAAAAGGCGTCTAGGGTCAAAGACCCAAGAGTAACAAGATCACGAACTTTCACTTCCATGAATCCTCGTGGAGAGTAAATCGATGCACAAAGCAATGGCAAGAGCACAAGTGCTCAAATCCTTCACTCTCAAATCCACCAAAAGCAACTAATGCTTATGGTGGGAAGAGAGGAAGAACAAAAAAGAATCAACAAATGGAACTCTAAGATCAAGATCTACTAGGTTCCCTCACTTAGAGGAGGGATGGATTAATGGAATTGTAGATCTAGATTCCTCTCTCAAATCACTCAAAGATATGCAAGAATCATGGGAGGATTGGGAGAGGGGCAAGCTTTTCAAGGTCAACAATGGTGGGGGAGGAGAGAGAAAAACGAGCTCAAATGGTTTGGGAAACCATTGGGGAAGAAGGGGGACTTATATAGTTCCTCAAAAAAGAGCCGTTGCTGAAAAAACATCGGACCGAAAATTTCCGGTGCAAGTCCGGAAATTTCGGACCTCCGAAAAAATGGCTACTCCCCCAAAACTTCACTACTGGACTCTGGCTGGACTTGGGCCGGAAATAGTCCCGGAAATTTCCGGCCTAGGGACCGGATATTTCCGCCCCAGAAAGCTGCAGAAACACCAAAATGAAAACGGCAATAACTTTCTCATCCGGACTCCGATTTCGATGATCTTGGGCTCGTTGGAATCACAACGAAGAGCTCTTCAAGATTATGCAGAGAAATATCATAGTCCATCATATGAGGTGGAAGCCAAAAGGAGAGAGGTTGACTCTTTAGAAAGGCAAACCGATAAAACCTCCAACATCAAAAACGCAACAAGATATTCGTATGAAATCCGTTTTTGGTGAACTAGAGCTTGGTATGGAGATGAACACAAGCTCAAAATTCTCACATGGATAAAAGCCAAATAAAAACCAAGAAAGATGATATGCCAAATATGGAAAGATTTGAACTCTCCACAAAGATGCGATCAAGTTACTCACTTGAGAGCTCCTCTTGATAGTTCGCCGTCTATCCTATAACCCGGTCTCCCACTAACACCATGAGACGGTTAAATAGAAACCCTATCAAGATCATACCTTTGTCTTGCGCATTCCACTTGAGCTAGATGATGACGATCTTGACTCCCTCAAGTTGGAACATTTTTCTTGATTGTGCTTGCTAGCACAGCTTGATGAAGACTTCTTCAAATACTCCCCATACTCCATTATGGGAGAGCCTTGCTAATCTCGTCTTCATGTATCACTTGAACTTCATCTTCTTCTTTTTTGATGTATATTGATGGCTTGGAGATAAACATGAATGTTTACTCAATCTTCTTTTCCAAGCCATGCTTACAATAAGCTCAACTCTAGATGACAATTCTTCATTATAAACCCTTGGTTAGAACCTTGGTCATCATATAATCTTGTAGAATCCAAACATGAACTCCAAATTTTTCCCATGGACAAGATCTAAAGATATCAATGAACATTAGTCCATAGAGATTGTCATTAATTACAAAACCAACATGAGGGCACATGCACTTTCAATCTCCCCCATTTTGGCAATTGATGACAATCTCTTTTGAGAGGGTTTATAATATGGAATTTAACGAACAAGGAGCTGTTGCTCTAACATTAAATACTACGAAAGTTTGTGATGTTAGTCCAACCACATGTATAGTGCAAACTCCCACAATCTATGCACGTGTGTATGAACATGAATTCATTGCATATATTGTCAACTATTACCGGTGGTGGAGTTTCCACTATATACAAAGCTAAGCAACGAATGCAAAGGCACGAAAGGCAAATACTTAAGAACCAATCAAAGTACAAAGCCGAATTCCATAAACCCTCCAAAACTTCTCCCCCATTGGCAACAATTGCCGAAATGGGCAAAAGATTTGGAAGGCTAACATAGTGAGAGTTCCTCCACAAGTTTAACTTTTCTCATAAAATGAGTAGAATCAAATGGGCATTTCCATTGATCAATAATAGGAGGGAATCAAACTATATTGAGAATCCAAAGATTGCAACACATAGCAAAGGGAGAGATACCTCACAAAAGAGGCAAGCAATCAAAGGATCGAAAAAACCAATTGGACACAAAAAGATATTAAGATAAGATCAACCAAGTGTTCGAAAATCAAGAGAGAGCTCCCCAAGATACGTGCACAAGTAGTATTTGCATTTCATTATGGAGTGCACAACATGGAATCCTCACTCCCTCTAGACAATTTTAGAACTAAACAAGTGCAAGAGAGTTTTTTTAATACCAATTAAAGATGTAACTATACTTCATGTGTATAAGTTTCTAAGTAGACATCAATCATGAAGATATAAGTCCACAAAGAAAACATGCACACACAAAATAGATACTACGGTGAAGAACATGATATCCTAGTGGAAGTCATATATATACCAATAAGATCTTTGCTTAAAAGCATACAAAGCTCAATTTTATCTTAAAAGGATATAGATGAACTTCCAACACAATCTCATCATAGCATAAAAAATGTCCACAAGGGAAAAAAAAGATAGTTGGATGCTCCGAGAAAGATAACAAGTATCACAAAGGGCAAATGATTTTGCAAATTCATCAATATTACATATGCGAGACATTGAGTAGAATTGCTAGATTAGCATATTTGGGATCGGTGAATCATGAAAATGATTATATATTCCCCTTGATATGTAATCATCCGGCTTGCTCACGTTGCAATAAAGATGTTTTGATAAGAACTTTGCAAACATATCAATGCAACTAGGGGATTCATGCCAAGAAACATACACAAGGTTGAAAGCTAGAAGATATTCATGAGGTAGATACTTGTTACCGAGATAGCATTGGTGATGTAGAAGATAAGAGTTCACAATCATCCGAGCTTGTCTCCAATAAGCACATGCTGATAACACCTTCCTTGTAAAGGAGACAAGCTTCCAATGCATCTCCAATGTACCTAAAACAAATTCAAGTACAAAATGGTACCCAAACTCATTGGGTACAAAGTAGTTAGAGCAACTACAATATATAGGACAAACTCCACATAAATATGTGCATATTGATATGAAATTGAATTTCATGCACATCTTAGCCATTTAGGATTTGATGGAGTTTATCCTATATATTGGATCAACGAAAGCAAGCATGACATAAGATATACATATAGTAATATGCATGCACAAGCTTTCAAGAACCAAACGAGATACAATTTGGATAAAACACCAATTAAGCCAAGAAAGCACACACAAGTGTGACAAGAAAAGAATTGTCCAAATTATATCAAGACTCAAATCAACACATGATTGAAGATACCACTTTGAAAAGATGCCAAATGAAAGCAAGATACCAATGATGAAAATATCATCAGGAATAAACCAAACCTCTACACTTCTCATGGTGCACAAGTACCAAGACGAGAAATGTTTGTCTTCCAAAGAGACACGTCATCGGGATCAAATACCAATTGAAGACAACTAATGTTCAAAAGCATATAGGATTGCTCCCCAAGATATGTGCATTATTTATGATCTGCATTTGAATACAAAATGCACATAAATGGGATCATAACTCTCCATACATATTATTCAAACACTAGTCATGTTCAAGGAAAGCAATAGGATACAAAATAATTCAAAGAATGATGTTCTACTCAATATAGGATAGCTTCCCCAAGAATAGTGCATTATCTAGAAGTATGACTTTGAATGAAAATGCACTAGAATGGGATCATTGCTTTTCCTAACTCAAGAAGCATAAAACAAATTTTGAGTAGAGCAACAAGGATCCAAAAGATACAAGGATGACAAGAGGATTTAGATCAAACCAAGTCCTTGGCAAAAAAAGGCAATTCAAAGCAAGAGACAAAAATGAAGATGGTCTACAAATTCCACCACAATTACGAGTATCACTTGTCATGGACAAAGTATATGGAAATAATTCTCGGTGGAATATAGGAATGATATTAAAGACCAATTCTCAACAAATAAGCATATGGCAAAGGATAGGAATTAAAAGGCCATGCTTAGATAGATAGATATTCTTGATAGCTTCAATATTCACGCGATCATGCAAAGCAACTCCAAAGAGTAGCTTGAAGCAATCGGTTTCCCAAAAGATATGCGAAATATTTGGGAAAGCCGTACCAAGAACGTCCATCACAAACAAGATCCAAAGAAGAGAGACAAAAGCATTTAAGCAAATATGGAACTTGTTTGAGAAACATGCCACATAGGAATAAGATAATGAAGAATATCAATTCTAGGTGGCAATACCTCACATGTTCACATTTTCTAGGTTTGTAATATGCACAAAGCTTATTACTCCCCCATAATGTGATAATCCATTTTTCTTAACAAGAGGCAAGCAATACCAACTAGAGATAATTAATGGACATTATAGAATTTGAATTTCTCATGAGATGATATACCACATAGAGAGTAGATAATATTAATATCAACACTAAGTGGTATTCCTCATGTATACACATTTTTAGGAT
This sequence comes from Poa pratensis, assembly GCA_947311845.1. NCBI lineage: Eukaryota > Viridiplantae > Streptophyta > Magnoliopsida > Poales > Poaceae > Poa > Poa pratensis. Next base: position 131,362,362 of record CAMZMU010000085.1, on the reverse strand, counting down.
TGTGAAGTGCACGAAGCATCACTCCCCAAAATGGGATAGTCCATTAATCTCTCAAAAAAGAGCCAACAGATAAGATATCAAATAAAAGCAATAAGGCTCACAAGTAATGGTGTGCAAACCAACATACACATACTTGATTACTCAAGATAAGTAAGTAGAGAGCACAACACATACAAACACTAGCAAGGTACAAAAACTACCATGCAAGGGTGCAAGCAACTTTAATGTATATATGATTTAATCTAGTTACCGCAAGGAGGAACAGGATATGAGATAGAACAATATAATCCAAATGACTTGACTTGAAGAATATAATTGATGAAGATCCTTAATTCTTCATGATGTAGCCAAGTCTCCAATGCCCTCCAACAACACATATTGATCAAGTTTTAGCTTGTTGGTCCCAACCAAGTTGGGTCCTAAGAGGTTAGTCACAATAGGCTTGGCAACCCAAATGGTGCTTTTCTTGACACCACTTTGAGTACAACATATTTGGCAAACACATTGCCAACCTTATCCTTCCGAAGAGAATAAACATCATCAATAATAATGGGGTTGGATAAGGTACCATTAGTGCATGAAGAAGCAAAGTGGCCCTTCTCACGGCATATGTAGCAACATTGGCTTCCTCCTTTCTTCTTAGTTGGAATCGACTTGAGGAGAGGTAGCTTGATTCTTCTTGGGAAGAGGCCATTCTTCATCTTGAGTTTGAGCTTGAGGCCGCTTCCCTTGTTGCTTCTCACTAAGAGGATTCTTCTTCAAAGGGCAAGATCCAACATGGTGCCCTTCAACTTTGCACTTGAAGCAAACAGTCTTGGCCGAATCTTTTGCTTGTTCTTGGCCCTTGTTCTTTTTGTTATTGGAGTTGAATCCAAGTCCACTCTTGTCATTGGGGCATCTTTGTACACTCAACACATTGTCAAGTGTGGACTTCACAACATGACGCTTTTCCAAGTCTTTCTTCAAAGAAGCGACTTGGGCCTTGAGCTCTTTTAATTCCTCTACATGTTAGTATCAACAAAAACACTAGAGGAAGTAGATGCTTCATTGTTAGAGCAACAAGGCATGGTAAGTAATTCATCACAAGATGTAGCAATATTGTGAGTGGATGAATCACAAGGACTAGCACATGGCAATAAAGCATTTAGAGTACAAGTAGTGTCATTGTCCACATGAGGCTCACAAGATGTTACCTTTGTAGTGATAGCCTCATGAGCTAACTTTAGCTTCGCATGGGATGCTAGAAGATTCTCATTAGAGTTAAGAGCTTTTCATGACTTTCTTACAATTTCCCATACTTGCTAGTTAACAACTCAAGTTGAGCCCTTAGCTCAACATTCTCCTTCAAAATAGATGCTTCACGAGAAATTGAGTTAGTAGCACAAGCATCATTAACATTAGAAATGGAAGAAGATAACTTGGCAAGCTCATCATTCAACCTAGCATTTTCCTCAATAATATTAGCATGATCACATGAGGGAGTAGAGGAACTAGGCACATCATTTTTAGATAGTTGAGTTTGGAGTTGATCATGAGACTTGGAAAGGAGAGAGTGTTCACTTTCCAAAGCCTTAAGAGCTTTGTCAAGTCTCTCTATATCCTCAATTAGTCTAGCATCGCCAACACCAAATTCAACTTTTTCCTTTTTTAAGCACTTTATATTTAGCAATAGCATGATCTCTTTCCTTAATGATTTTAGCAAAAATAAGATCATTTGTTTCATCAAGAGATTCAAGTTTCTCCTCAAGAGACACTCGAAACTCATGCTCTTCCTCAAGAGCATTTTCTAAGGATGCTTTTTCCTAGCATCCTCTCTTTCGATCCTTCCCTTTTCTTTAATGATTTCCTTGCACTTAATAGGATAAGTCAAAATTTCACACAAATAAGAGCAAGCTTTTACTACCTTCAGGGAGAGCACTAAAAACCATCTCACTCTTTTCTTTTAAAGAGTCAATATCATCCTCTTTTAATCCATAATAATCCTCGTCCTCATCATCACAAGATGTAGAGGGTTCCAAAGGTGAAGATTCCTTTGAATCCCTAGGCATAAGGCAAAAGTGAGTAGTGGACGATGATGATGAAGAATTGCTTGAAGCACCATTGAGATCCATATTGTTCCAACAAAATTGGGATTCCTCTACATTGTTAGCCACACAAGTACTAGAGGATATGAAAACATTATTTTCATGGCAACAAGACATAGAAAGCATATCATCATAAGATTTAGTTAAGCAACTAATACATGATATGCAAGGACTATCAACACTAGCATGTATGACATTTGAAGTGCTAGAAGAGTTTAAGTCCAAAGATAGAACATTGCAATGAGATAGAGATGAAGTATAGTCAATAGAATATTCACCATCAGCAAAGCAATTTCTATCACCACTCACCATATCATTACCTTGTGACAAATCACATGTTGGTGGAGTGGAAGAAGTTGTGAACTCATCACGGCCGGAGGTGGAAGGAGAACAATCATCCTCAATAATGTTGGACACTTCATATTATCTTGAAGCTTGGTCCAAAGCTCATGAGCGTTCCGAAAAGGCATGATTGATGCAAGAACTACATCGCTCAAAACACAAATGAGACCATTAGATACTTGAGTATCGAGATGATAGTTTTCCTCATCCTCTAAAGATAATTCTTGAGAATCCTTTGGAGGAGAAAAACCCACATCTACAATACTCTTGATAAAATTAGGACCCATGGCCCTAAAAAGATCAAGCTTGCAAATATTCCAAACATCATAGTTTGTGCCATCGAATATGAAAGTGGGATCGTGCACTGCTAGCGCTAAGTTGACGAGGGAATATCTCCCCGGCAACAGCACCAGAAACTATGCTTGTACGTCACACGTCAGTTGGGAACCCCAAGAGGAAGGTATGATGAGTGCAGCGGCAAGTTTTCCCTCAGTATGAAACAAAGGTTTAATCGAACCAGTAGGAAAACAAGGTTTGCTCGAAGGTGTTGGTGAAGGAGTGTAGTGCGGCGCAACACCAGGGATTCCGGTGCCAACGTGGAACCTGCACAACACAATGAAGAAGGGGATGCCTTGGGCATCCCCAAGCTTAGACGCTTGAGTCTCTCTGAATATGGTTGGGATGAACCACGGGGGCATCCCCAAGCTTAGGCTTTTCACTCTTCTTGATCACATAATATCACCCTTCTCGCTTGATCCTTGAAAACTTCCTTCACACCAAACTCAAGACAGTTCTCATTAGAGGGTTAGTGCATAATCAAAAATTCTCATATTCTGTAATGATACAATCAATCCCAAAGCTTCTGGACATTAGCTACAGCCACCAATGCTTTGTGGAGCAAAGAAATCCACACAAACACAAAAAGAGCGAATGCAAAACAAAAGGCAGAATCTGTCAAAAACAGAACAGTCTGGAATGACGAATTTTTTCGAGGCACTTAAGTTGCTCAGATGGATCTGGCCTAAAATAATGAAAGTTGCGTACATATCTCAGGAATATGCGTGATTTTTTCAGAATTTTTTGAATTTTCTACAGGGAGATAAGCTCAAATCCGTGACAGCTAAAAATCTGTCACTGCGCAGAAATCCAAATCTTGCATCAACTTTCAATATAGAACTTTACTTGGCACAACATTGCGATAAAATAAAGATACAAATGAGTTGCTACAGAAGTAACAAAACTCCTTGACTCAAAGAAAACAAAAATAACAGCAAATAAAAACGATGGGTTGTCTCCCATAAGCGCTTTTCTTTAACGCCTTTCAGCTAGGCGCAGAAAGTGAAAATCAAGTGTTGTCAAGAGAAGAAGCATCAACGGAGAGTTTAGAAGTTTTCTCAACGATGCATTGCACTTTATCTATGTAAGTTTCAGAAACTCCCCTTTCATTACTTTTAGGTAAACTATCCTCATCAAATAAATTTTCAGGCACAATCCAATTAAAGTTCTTTTCTAGTGCCTCATGCATTCCTGCAATCTTAAAAGGAATTGGTATTTTATTCTCTCCTTCATAACTAGTTTCTTTAGTGTACTTGGATCTTTCCTTCTCTAATTTTTCAAGTATATTGGCGATATCAATGTAATAACCAAGCATCCTATATCGCATAAAAACTTTTCTAGCTTCACTAGCGACATCTCCAAATTCTTTGAGAAGGGTTTCTAAAACAAAATCCTTCTTTTCCCCCTCTTCCATATCATGAAGTCTAAGAAACATATGCTGCATTATAGGGTTAAGGTTAACAAACCTAGCTTCAAGCATGTGGACTAAGGGGCAGCAGCAATTTCATAATTAGGGGCAAGTTCTACCAAGGATCTATCTTCAAAATCTTTCAGCTTGCTAACATGACTAAAAAATTCTTCAATGTTGTCTCTTCCAATGATAGACCCACTTCCTACCAGTACATCTTTTAAATCAAACTTGGGGAGCAGCATGATAAAAATCAAAACAGGTGGCCGAAAAATAAAATGAATGCAAGTAACTAATTTTTTTGTGTTTTTGATAAAGAGAGCAAACAAGACTAAATAAAAATAAACTAAGCAAGACAAATAACAAAGTAAAGAGATTGGGTGTGAGAGACTCCCCTTGCAGAAGCAATTCGGTTTTCCCCGGCAACGGCGCCAGAAAACGTGTTGCTAGCGCTAAGTTGACGAGGGAATATCTCCCCGGCAACAGCACCAGAAACAATGCTTGTACGTCACACGTCAGTTGGGAACCCCAAGAGGAAGGTATGATGAGTGCAGCAGCAAGTTTTCCCTCAGTATGAAACCAAGGTTTAATCGAACCAGTAGGAAAACGAGGTTTGCTTCGAAGGTGTTGGTGAAGGAGTGTAGTGCGGCGCAACACCAGGGATTCCGGTGCCAACGTGGAACCTGCACAACACAATCAAATTACTTTGCCCCAACTTAACAGTGAGGTTGTCAATCTCACCGGCTTGCTGAAAACAAAGGGTTAAACGTATCGAATGGAAATGATGTTTGTTTGCATAAAACAGTAGAGAACAATGATTGCAGTAGATTGTATTTCAGATGTAAAAGAATGGACCGGGGTCCACAGTTCACTAGTGGTGTCTCTCCAATAAGATAACTAACATGCTGGGTAAACAAATTACAGCTGGGCAATTGACAATTGATAAGTGCATATAACATGCATGTGTGAGCTGTGGTGTCTACTATGAGATTCATTTGGGCATTACGACAAAGTACATAGACCGCTATCCAGCATGCATCTATGCCTAAATAGTCCACTTTCCGGTTAACATCCGTACCCCTTCCAGTATTAAGTTGCAAGCAACAGACAATTGCATTAAGTAATGTGCGTAATGTAAACAATACATTCATCCTTGAATAAAGCATTGCTGTTTTACCCCTAGTGGCAACAACACATCTACAACCTTAGAACTTGCTGTCACTATCCCAGGTTAAATAGAGGTTGAACCCAACTATCATGCATAAATACCCCCTCTTGGAGTTACAAGTATTCACTTGGCCAAGGCTTCAACAAGTAACGGAGAGCATGCAAGATCACAAATGACATAGACATGATAATATAATATTCAGCTCCACATAGGTATCAATATAAGTCAGATCCCAGCAAACACAACATGTAGCATTACAATAAGATGATCTTGATCATGATAGGCAGCTCACAAGATCTAAACATGATGGCACAAGTGGAGAAGACAACCATCTAGCTACTGCTATGGACCCATAGTCCAAGGATGAACTACTCACGCATCACTCCGGAGGCGGGCATGGCGATGTAGAGCCCTCCGGTGATGATTCCCCTCTCCGGCAGGGTGCCGGGAAGAGCTTCAGAACCCCCCGAGTTAGGGTTGACGACGGCGGCGGCAGCGAATATGTTCTGGATGAAAGGCTCGGTGTTTTAGGGTTTTCACGTCTCGGGGAATAAATAGGCGAAGGGGCGATGTCGGCGGACCCCCGAGGGGCCCAAACCACAGGCGGCGCGGTGGGCCCACTGCCGCGCCGCCAGGTGGTTTGGCCACCTCGTGGCTCTCTTCGTCTCTCCTTCGGACTCCGTGTACGTGCTGGAAAAATAGGGACTTGGCCTTTTGTTTCGTGCAATTCCGAGAATATTTCCAGAAGTAACTTTCTGAAACCAAAAACAGCAGAAAACAGGGAACTGGCACTGTGGCATCTTGTTAATAGGTTAGTCCCAGAAAATGCATAAAAGTGATATGAAGTGTATATAAAACATGTAGCAAATGGTATAATATAAGCATGGAACAGCAGAAATTATGGATACGTTGGAGACGTATCAAGCATCCCCAAGCTTAGTTCTACTCGTCCTCGAGTAGGTAAAACGATAACAACAAATAATTTCTGAGGAGACATGCTTTCACACAATCTTGATCAATATATTGCAAGGCTCATGTCATGAATGAAGTGACTCAAAGCAATGATCTATAGTTTGCTAACAAATAGATAAAGAGTAAACAATGAATCATATAAGCAAAAACTTTTCATGAATAGTACTTTCAAGACAAGCATCAAAAAGTTTTGCATAAGAGGTAACTCATAAAGCAATAGATTCAAAGTAAAAGGCATTGAAGCAACACAAAGGATGATTAAGTTTCAGCATTTGCTTTCAACTTGTAACATGTATATCTCATGGATAGTTGTCAACATAAAGCAATATAACAAGTGCAATAAGTAAATATGTAAGAATCAATGCACACAAAGTTGACACAAGTGTTTGCTTCTAAGATAGAAAGGAGTAGGTAAACTGACTCAACATAAAGTAAAAGATAGGCCCTTCGCAGAGGGAAGCAGGGATTAAATCATGTGCTAGAGCTTTTTAAGTTTTCGAAAGCATATAGAGAGCACAAAATAAGTATTTGAGAGGTGTTTGTTGTTGTCAACGAATGGTAGTGGGCACTCTAACCCCCTTGTCAACCAGACTTTCAAGAGCGGCTCCCATGAAGGACGTTATCTCTACCAGCAAGGTAGATCATCCCTCTTCTCTTTTGTTTACACATGTATTTTAGTTTCTTTATAGATGACACTCCTCCCAACCTTTTGCTTACACAAGCCATGGCTAACCGAATCCTCGGGTGCCTTCCAACATTCACATACCATGGAGGAGTGTCTATTGCAAATTAAGTTGCTTACTGATAAATCAGGGCAAAACATGTGAAGAGAATTATTAATGAAAGTTGTAATTAATTGGGGCTGGGCACCCCGTTGCCAGCTCTTTTTGCAAATTATTGGATAAGCGGATGTATATGCCACTAGTCCATTGGTGAAAGTCTGTCAGAAGTAAATGACAAGATTGAAAGATAAAACACCACATACTTCCTCATGAGCTATAAAACATTGACACAAATAAGGAGTAATAAAGTTTTGAATAGTTTAAAGGTAGCACATGAAATATTTACTTGGAATGGCAGGAAATACCACATAGTAGGTAGGTATGGTGGACACAAATGGCATGGGTTTTGGCTCAAGTTTTGGATGCACGAGAAGCATTCCCTCTCAGTACAGAGTTTAGGCTAGCAAGGTTGTTTGAAGCAAACACAAGTATAAACCGGTACAGCAAGAATCACATAAAAACATATTGCAAGTATTATAAGACTCTACACTGTCTTCCTTGTTGCTCAAACATTTTACCAGAAAATATCTAGACCTTAGAGAGAACAAATATGCATCCCAAGTCTCAACAAGCTCTACGGTAGTTCTCCACTACTAGGCTTTAACTACATGATGCAAGAGCTTAAACATGATCTACTTGAGAGCTCAAAACAATTGCAAAGCATCAAATCGAAACAAGACAATGATCTACAAGAATGCATATGTCTTTTCCAATACCAACTACTACATGTAGCATTTTCTTTCTTCCAAACAAACACCAATCAATTTATTTAAACATAAACTCTCCAAATGATAATATAATGCAGCAAGAGAGTATTTATAAACAAGTGCTAACAGCTCGAAGAGATGCATGAAAAACAGGAGCTAAAAGCACTGCAGTAGCTAGTTAAGAATACTCAACAAATATAAGTGAAGAACATGAGTATTCACATGAAAAAGCGGAGCGTGTCTCTCTCCCACACAAGGATTGCTAGGATCCGAATTTATTCAAACAAAAACAAAAATAAAAACACACAGACGCTCCAAGTAAAGCGCATAAGATGTGAAAGAATTAAAATATAGTTTCACTAGAGATGACCTGATAAGTTTGTTGATGAAGAAGGGGATGCCTTGGGCATCCCCAAGCTTAGACGCTTGAGTCTCTCTGAATATGGTTGGGATGAACCACGGGGGCATCCCCAAGCTTAGGCTTTTCACTCTTCTTGATCACATAATATCACCCTTCTCGCTTGATCCTTGAAAACTTCCTTCACACCAAACTCAAGACAGTTCTCATTAGAGGGTTAGTGCATAATCAAAAATTCTCATATTCTGTAATGATACAATCAATCCCAAAGCTTCTGGACATTAGCTACAGCCACCAATGCTTTGTGGAGCAAAGAAATCCACACAAACACAGTAAAAGAGCGAATGCAAAACAAAAGGCAGAATCTGTCAAAAACAGAACAGTCTGGAATGACGAATTTTTTCGAGGCACTTAAGTTGCTCAGATGGATCTGGCCTAAAATAATGAAAGTTGCGTACATATCTCAGGAATATGCGTGATTTTTTCAGAATTTTTTGAATTTTCTACAGGGAGATAAGCTCAAATCCGTGACAGCTAAAAATCTGTCACTGCGCAGAAATCCAAATCTTGCATCAACTTTCAATATAGAACTTTACTTGGCACAACATTGCGATAAAATAAAGATACAAAGGAGTTGCTACAGAAGTAACAAAACTCCTTGACTCAAAGAAAACAAAAATAACAGCAAATAAAAACGATGGGTTGTCTCCCATAAGCGCTTTTCTTTAACGCCTTTCAGCTAGGCGCAGAAAGTGAAAATCAAGTGTTGTCAAGAGAAGAAGCATCAACGGAGAGTTTAGAAGTTTTCTCAACGATGCATTGCACTTTATCTATGTAAGTTTCAGAAACTCCCCTTTCATTACTTTTAGGTAAACTATCCTCATCAAATAAATTTTCAGGCACAATCCAATTAAAGTTCTTTTCTAGTGCCTCATGCATTCCTGCAATCTTAAAAGGAATTGGTATTTTATTCTCTCCTTCATAACTAGTTTCTTTAGTGTACTTGGATCTTTCCTTCTCTAATTTTTCAAGTATATTGGCGATATCAATGTAATAACCAAGCATCCTATATCGCATAAAAACTTTTCTAGCTTCACTAGCTACATCTCCAAATTCTTTGAGAAGGGTTTCTAAAACAAAATCCTTCTTTTCCCCCTCTTCCATATCATGAAGTCTAAGAAACATATGCTGCATTATAGGGTTAAGGTTAACAAACCTAGCTTCAAGCATGTGGACTAAGGAGGCAGCAGCAATTTCATAATTAGGGGCAAGTTCTACCAAGGATCTATCTTCAAAATCTTTCAGCTTGCTAACATGACTAAAAAATTCTTCAATGTTGTCTCTTCCAATGATAGACCCACCCTACAGTACATCTTTTAAATACTTGGGAGCAGCATGATAAAAATAAAAACACGAAAAATAAAAATGAATGCAAGTAACTAATTTTTTTGTGTTTTTGATAAAGAGAGCAAACAAGACTAAATAAAAATAAACTAAGCAAGACAAATAACAAAGTAAAGAGATTGGGTGTGAGAGACTCCCCTTGCAGAAGCAATTCGGTTTTCCCCGGCAACGGCGCCAGAAAACGTGTTGTGCGCTAAGTTGACGAGGGAATATCTCCCCGGCAACAGCCAGAAACAATGCTTGTACGTCACACGTCAGTTGGGAACCCCAAGAGGAAGGTATGATGAGTGCAGCAGCAAGTTTTCCCTCAGTATGAAACCAAGGTTTAATCGAACCAGTAGGAAAACGAGGTTTGCTTCGAAGGTGTTGGTGAAGGAGTGTAGTGCGGCGCAACACCAGGGATTCCGGTGCCAACGTGGAACCTGCACAACACAATCAAATTACTTTGCCCCAACTTAACAGTGAGGTTGTCAATCTCACCGGCTTGCTGAAAACAAAGGGTTAAACGTATCGAATGGAAAATGATGTTTGTTTGCATAAAACAGTAGAGAACAATGATTGCAGTAGATTGTATTTCAGATGTAAAAGAATGGACCGGGGTCCACAGTTCACTAGTGGTGTCTCTCCAATAAGATAACTAACATGCTGGGTAAACAAATTACAGCTGGGCAATTGACAATTGATAAGTGCATATAACATGCATGTGTGAGCTGTGGTGTCTACTATGAGATTCATTTGGGCATTACGACAAAGTACATAGACCGCTATCCAGCATGCATCTATGCCTAAATAGTCCACTTTCCGGTTAACATCCGTACCCCTTCCAGTATTAAGTTGCAAGCAACAGACAATTGCATTAAGTAATGTGCGTAATGTAAACAATACATTCATCCTTGAATAAAGCATTGCTGTTTTACCCCTAGTGGCAACAACACATCTACAACCTTAGAACTTGCTGTCACTATCCCAGGTTAAATAGAGGTTGAACCCAACTATCATGCATAAATACCCCCTCTTGGAGTTACAAGTATTCACGTGGCCAAGGCTTCAACAAGTAACGGAGAGCATGCAAGATCACAAATGACATAGACATGATAATATAATATTCAGCTCCACATAGGTATCAATATAAGTCAGATCCCAGCAAACACAACATGTAGCATTACAATAAGATGATCTTGATCATGATAGGCAGCTCACAAGATCTAAACATGATGGCACAAGTGGAGAAGACAACCATCTAGCTACTGCTATGGACCCATAGTCCAAGGATGAACTACTCACGCATCACTCCGGAGGCGGGCATGGCGATGTAGAGCCCTCCGGTGATGATTCCCCTCTCCGGCAGGGTGCCGGGAAGAGCTTCAGAAACCCCCCGAGTTAGGGTTGACGACGGCGGCGGCAGCGAATATGTTCTGGATGAAAGGCTCGGTGTTTTAGGGTTTTCACGTCTCGGGGAATAAATAGGCGAAGGGGCGATGTCGGCGGACCCCCGAGGGGCCCAAACCACAGGCGGCGCGGTGGGCCCACTGCCGCGCCGCCAGGTGGTTTGGCCACCTCGTGGTCTCTCCTTCGGACTCCGTGTACGTGCTGGAAAAATAGGGACTTGGCCTTTTGTTTCGTGCAATTCCGAGAATATTTCCAGAAGTAACTTTCTGAAACCAAAAACAGCAGAAAACAGGGAACTGGCACTGTGGCATCTTGTTAATAGGTTAGTCCCAGAAAATGCATAAAAGTGATATGAAGTGTATATAAAACATGTAGCAAATGGTATAATATAAGCATGGAACAGCAGAAATTATGGATACGTTGGAGACGTATCATGCACTAATTCTCTAAATGACATCTTTACTCCCTAGGCGGTAAAGCCCAAAAAGAGAGCCAAGGCTCTGATACCAATCGAAAGGACAAGTATGTCGCCTAGAGGGGGTGAATAGGCGATTTAAAACTTTTCCAGTTTAGGCTGATAATTGCGGAATTAAACTTGGTGTTTTAAATTAAAA